>JALMLS010000334.1:0-308123 GCA_038496445.1 Trichosphaerium sp. ATCC 40318
TTGCAACTTGTGATATTGAAGAAGGTCAAGAGTTGTTTATTTCTTATATAGACACAGATTTAGATGTTGATGAACGTCAAGAATTATTAGAAAAGCCTTACGGATTTATATGTAATTGTGAAAAATGTAAAAAAGAAATGGAACAAAACGAAGAAAAAAGTGAATAAAAGACCTTATCAATTTGACTATTATTATTTCACGTACTGATACTTTATAAACATAATAAGCTAGTAGCAAAAAAAACATACTACCGGCCAAAGGAGTCGTCATGAAAAATCACAAGAAAAAAAAAACTGTCACAAATATATTAGGAGGTTATTTTCCTGTCCCTGTGAGAAGCAATTCCGTTGCAATTTCTTGTAAAAAACCTTTGGGAGTAAGGGTTCCGTCTTGACACTTATACAGAATAAAAGCAGTTGTGAGGGTGTAGTAAAACCAACCAACAAGAAGTGTCATGTTCCATTTTTTGAACCGCCTATCTGTACAATAGGACTTGACCAGCTGGCCAAATTGATCACTATTTCCCTTGGTGTCATCATTTTTATTTTTGAACATATCTTTTATTGCTACTGTCAAATGAACTTTTGTCATCATGCACACAGTAGAGAGTGGTGGCCAACTTTACGATTTCATTGCTATTTGTTGCAACAGCAACAGTTTTGTCCAATGGTGCCAATCTTGTGTATCCCACAGGCACTTTTTTTGCAATTGATTGCTGCAAGGCCACTGACAGTGGTTGGTATTACATGATGAAGTAGCGTCTAAGTCAAATTCCCCCGGCTTGTTGAGATCCATGGCTGAACAAAAATTAGAGTCACATGTAAAAAAATGGCACCTTCCAATTGTTTTCGACCATTTTGCACATGAAAGAAGGATTCATTTGGTGTGAGATGAGGCTATATCAAAGTATTGATAAAGTCAATCAGATACCTAGTTCGAATCATCGAGACACTTCAATTCTATGGCCCATTTCGTATGGTTTCTTAGTGTTGTGCGTTTTTATATGGTAATTGCTTTATGATGGAATATTGATTTCTCAGCACAAGTGAGATAACCTGGGACCATGTGGGCTTGAAGACAATCACTAGAAATGAATGTACATGTTAAATCAAATTTCATCTTGGCAACATCTTGAATACTGATTAATACAACAAACCTGTTTCCCAGTAAAAAAAATTTGTCTCACCTGTGCTCCACAATGTGCGAATTTTCTGTATTCCAATAATCCCATGCCATATCACTTGCCATAGAAGTTTTTCTTGGGTTTGCTCTGTTTTTTAGGTCAGTGTGATGTTGTTCCATCACCTCTGGCACCATATTTTGATGAAAATAAGGATGATAAGAATGTCAACGAAGTACTTGAATACCTAGCAAAGATGTACTCTGAAAACTTTGATGTTGATGATCCAGAAACTCAAATTGCTTTCGAGTTTCCAGAACTAAGAGGTGCAGTTCTTTGTGCTATTCAAGGTAGTATGAACCACTCATGCAGGTATCCAAACATAACGCTATAACCTTTTAAAACTTATAATGAACCTAGTCCTAACTGTCAAGTTTTCAAAGATCATAAGACATATCATGGAGATACTTTAGTTTTTGCAACTTGTGATATTGAAGAAGGTACAGTTGGATTCTTATGTTTGATGTTGATGAACACAGCAATTATTAGGGCGTTTGTCATAATAATTGGAAAAGCCACGGCGTTGTGGAACAAAACGGAGAAAAAAGTAATAAAAGATTATGAAATTGACAATTTTTGGGTTTACAAAAGTTGACTTTTAGATAAAAAACATACTACCGGGGTGCTATTCTATAACGGCCAAGCTAAAAATCCTTTTTTTTTCTTATTATAACAAGCACTCCTTTCTTTTCACTAACCTTGCATTGTATGCTATTGCTTTTGAGCTTATATTTTGGTCTTATCGGCCCAGCTGATTAAAATACGGTAAGATCCATCACTACAAGCTCTTGCTAGTTTCGTAACCTCATTTTTTACCTTAAATAGATAAGGGTTAAAAAGTTTGGTTGGAAACAAAAGTTAGTTGTTGTGGGTTGTCGAGGCAATCGATTGGAGGGTAAACGATTAAACTACCCATAGATTTTGTGCTAGAATGCTTAGCAAACCAGGAATGTAGATTTTATTTACTGCCTGATTTGAAAGGTGTATTTATTTCTGTGGTCAAAATCTGTTTATTTATATTGTTACCCAACATGATACTGACACGTGTGTCCGTAATAGTTCTTTTTTTTGCGAGCTTGGTGACAAGCGAGTACTTAGTTTGGACATCCTGGCGTACAAATAAGGATTTTATTATTCTATTGGCGTTAACACCAATCTCGTAGACGGACGTGAATGTATCAGAGAGGAAAGCGAAAAACTTGTTAGAGCTAACCAATGTAGAAAATTAGCACCAGGCCTTTACGTTCGGTACGTAAACTCAATCGCATAACGATTAATAACTGTCTGCTGTACTGTAGGCCCATTATTCGCTCTGATACTGAGCTCGAACTAGAATATTCTGATTCTTGCACCGGCCCTAGAAGTTCCTCACGCACGTGATTGTTATCCAAAATAATAGTTTATTGCTTCGTAGAAATATACACAAACGGGGTGTGTCTCGAACCTGAAGGCTACTCATTCTCTTTCAGGGCCAATCTTAAACGATACAATAACAGTTTGCTTAAAAGTCGTACGACCATCATACCACCCCACAACGCTTAAATTAATTATAGACTATCCGAACTCAACCTGTAAATCGTTTAGTTTTCGTACCTTATCTGTGTTAAACTATTGCTATCATCGCTCTATCGATGCTTATGCAAAGTTAAACGTGACTGGAAACACCACAACTGAGTATCAATATACTGACGAGGATTGTACCGTTCCTTTCAGAATACCAACACCAGCTCCCTTGCACCAATGCTATAATGCCTCAAGTCAATTTTATTTAGAATTTGTCACCTACGAATTATTCGATCACACAAACCTTCCACCACCTACACCGGCCCCCACAAGTATTGTGAACCCTCCCTTTACCACGCCTTCCATAGCCAGTAACACGTTCCTCCTGGTGCCATATGTGGTGCTGTCTCTTTCATTTTGCGTTGCAATTCACAATATGATGTTATTTTAAATAAATGAGTATGCGGATTGGTAGCCTCTCCGCAACTTCCTTTTACTTTTTACGTATAGAGTTGTATCAGACTACACGCTCACTTTGTGACTTAACATTTACTTCTCTTGAAAGAATAAGACCATGACTAAATGTATGCCGTGTCGAATTTCACTTGGTAAGTTTAATCAAGTTTGTATTCCAAAACATGCTGTACAAAAATGGAAAAGACTTTTCTGTTTGTTATCACTAGGTACCACGTGGATGTTGCTTTCATCATTTGGTTATCACGTGCTTATTTACTAGTATCAATATCAATAGTGTTTATTCTTGACATTCAAAAAGAGTAAACTGGCAGCTTTCTAACTCGTTGCTGCCAAAAGGATAGATTTCAGCCGAAATTTTGTACGTTAGGCATGTATTATTTTTTTTTTTAGAATAAGAGGCAGCGCGCTAGCACCTACTTTATTACATATAGGGTTTACATGGAAGATGGCTTACAGAATTATCATGCGTGTATAGAAAGTTACAGGAGGACGCCATGTCATGTGAAAGGAACCAATCGTACAGATGAAAATAAAACCTTCAGTAAAAATAGTTTACACAAAAATGTCACCAACTTTGTACAATTTCTTTTCTTTTACCCATTTTAAAAAACCAACCTAAAAGTACAGCGTATCCATTTATTCTATTGATGGTCAGCAATTTACTTGTGGTGATTCATGGACAATTGTTGCTACCCGTTTTAAATACTGCATTACTCAAGTGCATATAGAGGTTGGTTGTGGTCCGTTCCCGGCTACGCCAGCAAAAAGTGGGGTATTGCGTGGTAACCTGGATGTGTCTCACTTATGTGGCGTGTGTTCATGTTTGGAGTTGTTGAAAAAAAAAAACAATCTGACCTTACTATTCTTCATCGACATCTAGTTTCATACCTGCTAATACATCCATTGTTTGAGTTACAAGCACGTTCGATGTCCACAGACGTAGAAATAGTGAAGAAGTCAAAAATTCGGCACACTAGGAAAGCCCTTTACGGGGCTTTTGGGGGGCATAGCCTAGCGGCGACTGAGCGCCATAACCCAGTTGTCTCCCTTTGTGGCGAACAGTTCAATATCACTTCAACATTTTTTCGACATTTTAGTACACACCTTATTTAGGGACTTGAAGTTTTCCCGTAGATTGGGTAGCGACGAAATCGCTTTGTTTTACTTCCGCCACGTGAACATAAAAATGATCACCTGTTTTCGTCACTGTCGGCAGTTTTGGGCCATTTTCTCCAGAAATCTACAAACTCTTTTGGGTCTTTTGTAACATGAAAAACAGTATTAGGTAATAAGCTACGCGTAATAGTGTGGAAACGGGAAACAGTTTGTGTAAAAAAAAAAAATTTGATAAAAAAACTAAGAGACTGATCATTCATTATTCAACAACATCAATCCCTAAAACAACAACTCAACAACAAACAGAAAAAACCATAAAATGGATATCCTTACAGCTCTCAGAAACGCAGCAGACAAAGCCGAAGTCAATGATGATCAAAAAACTCAAATCAATGCCATACTAAAAGATGCTCTTGCAGATGCCGAAAAACATATATCAGAAGCTGTCGAAAAGCTTGAAGGTACTAAAAGAAATCCCACCATATCCACTTGTGTTTTATTGACGTGGTTTCTTTCTCAGAGGTCAAAGCTATCGCTGGTGCCAAGAAAATTGGATGGAGTAAAATTGGTAAAGAGGAAGGTTCAAATGGAACAAGCCAGAGAAGTAAGTTATCCCTAAAACACGACAATAGGACTCAAGTTGCTAGGCTGCAGACGCTCGTAACGAGGAAATACTAGACAAAATCGAAGGTATTCTCACTGTCAAACAATGTGTACGTGTTTATCTTGTTTTACTAAACAAAAATACTGTTTACTAACACGTGTTGCGTACAGGCAAAACTTGTTATTTGCATTGGTGAGCAAATACGTGATAAAAAAGACGCCGGCCCATCTGGTGCTATGATGTATGCTATTAAAGCTGTTGAGTCCGAGTTAGAGCTAAAAGAGAAGCAACAAAAGAAGAAAGATAAATTCTTGGAGGTAATGAAAAAACCAGCTTAGTAAACTCGTCCTAACAGTTTCTTTCAGTTTGTTTCTGCGAAGCAGACAGAAGCCCGTGATCACTTTGCTCCTATGATGGATTCTCTCAAAGAAGCAGTTGAGAAGGATGACCTGGCTACTGCTGAAGAAATCCTTGGAAAGATCAAGGCGTCTGTGAAGGAAATGAAGAAAACTCGCAAGGCAACCTTGGATGAAATGAAATCAACCTTTGAGCTAGAGCAAATAGCTGTTATCATGCTCAACCTCATGAACAAGCGATACACAATCGTAAAAACAGCCCTTGCTGCTATTTGAGGACATATGCATATGTACTATCCCAAAAAAAGTTAATAAACAACCTTCAATGTCAATTTACATTTCCGTTTACAAGTTAGTGAAAATCTACAAGATAACGTGGATATTCAGTAAATTATAATACTATTCATTGATGTACCTACTTTCTTTGCGTACTTGTCACTTTAGTTATCATATTTTGTCTGGCTAGTGAGTGGAGCATGTGAAACTTCCTTTTAGTTCTTGCTCCAACAAAAACTCGAGTGACTTCGAGATAGTATTTATTTAATTGCCTACAAGTCTCTTCATGTGTTTCTTATGATCTCCATCAAGCTCATCGACCTCAGCATCAAATTCCTTATATAAAGCAGCTATCTTCAAAAGAGGTTCCAAACCAACACCATGAGGCGCACAAATATCATACATCTCATTCATAAACTGTACTTCTTTAAGTATTTCACTTTCAGAAACACCTCCAAGAGCTGCGATGGCTTTAATTTTAGCACCTTCAGCAGTTACTACATCCTTTGTTTCTTGACTGAGGTCAAACCCAGGAAATGAATTTAGGCCGTCCTGGGTCCATTTCAAGTAGGTGCTGCTTGGGACATTGTTCTCATCGAACAAAGAACGGATTGTAAAAGCACTAACTACTATCGCTCCTAAATTCTGAAAGGAGGTGCGTTCATTGTCAATATTCCCTACTTCATCGTGAAGATGCATCATAGAAACTACTTCCTCGTCAGTAAATCCAAGGCTTGTGTGGAGCTGTCGGAGTTCTAGAATAAGCTCATCTAAGCGCGGTGTTGTTGGTAATGTGGTCATCTAAGAAAATTCGTTATGTTTATTGGTTTATAAGCAAGGCCACGTGATATTTATGCGTTTTTAGCCGCTTTGAAACCATTCGAATGTAAAATTTCGGCACTAGTTAGATTTACGTACAGATCAATGATAGTTAGAGGTGTGGCTACTCCGTTTAGGTTATATTGTGTTTGTGTTTGGGCCTTAATGCTATTGTTAAATTGTGTTAAGTCTTCTTTGTAAGTTGATTTCTTGTGTGTATTGTTCTGCATTCACGGTTGGTGCTACAGCATTATTTAATGAGAAACATGTCAATAATAATCAATTTTCACTCAGACACGTGCACTTTATCTTTTTTCATGACAAACACAAAAGCAATTCTATTCTTAGCTCCTAACGTGTAAAGTACATTGAACTTGACTCCCTAAAAATAACAAGCCAATTGATTCAAGAGTAATCGTACATTGTATATGTTTTGAGGTGGAAACGTTCTCATAGCAAGTGATTAGAACTAAAATGGTATTCTGAAAAATCAAACCTTGAAACTCTCAACTTTTGAGACACCACAGCAATCGGAGACAGCCAGTCGAAGCTCCTGAAGTTGTAGCTAAGGACACAAGTGACGATGCTCCAGCTGTAGAAGGACTTGAGGATGCTGTTGATGAAGGTGAGCCCGAAATCCCATTTCTAAATAGTTTTTGATAATAAAGTTGCAGCAGAGTTGTGATGAACTAGAGTTGCAATTCAGTGCAACCTTAATGTACAGGATTTATTTACCGACTATGTCGATCAGTTAAGCTATATTACACCCACGAGTGATCCCAAAATAAAGATGGGAGTGAAGAGAGGGAAAAGAAGTGAAAAAAAATGTGTTTGAGGAGAAAAACTACTGCGAGGGGCAATTTAATGTGGCATAGTAATGCTCCGTACTACGTTCGTAGACGACTTTCTAATACAACAAACATTAGAAACGAATAAAAAAAAAAAAAAAGAAACAACCCCACAAAAAACGTACTTGCGCCGTTTTATCGATCCTAGTCGTACAGACGCAGAAACTTTACGTATTTCTAACGTTGCTGGTAATGGTTCGCTACGATCAAAACCTCCAGAAGACCAACACTCAGTATTAGCTGAGCTACTTACATCCAATGTATCAGTAGTTGAACTATCTGAATTTGTAGAGTCTCTACGATAAAGCTGTTTTCTTCTTCCACCTTTTTACAAAAAACGGTTAAAAACCAATAAAATGACAATACTTGCGGTGCACTTACTGTCTTCGCTTATTGCTTTCGGTAAAGTTCGTGTTTTAGAAGCCAAGGACGCTCTAGATAAATTATTCTTTATCTGTGGTTTTAATCGTCCCACAGACGAGCTTCGTAGTATCCTTGTTTTTCTTCTTGATTTCTTTCCAGAAATCTCTTTAAATGTCGAGCCTGTTAAAAAGTTTGTGAGCAATAAATACATTCCATAATACAATAACATACCTCTGGGTTCAATAGCTAATGATGTTTGGTACTTTTCATCCTCTGTTGATACTTTACAATTGAGTAAATACGTTTGTATTGTCCCCACATCAAAAAAATTGTAGCGTTGCTGCTGCCACTGTCTTATTGTACTTATAACGCCTAATAACGTAAATAAAGAGCGAAGGATTAAGCACTAGCTCAACCTGTCATCATGTGGCGTTTTTGAAAGTTAATAACGCCTTTGCTTTCTAAGCCATTTAGAAAGTCAGAATTGCCTATAGATACAGTACAGCGATTAGTAACAATACAGCAAAAGCACTTTTTTTTTTACCTTCTTCAATGTGTTGCAGTTCTGTTAAATAAATACCCAAAAATGGGATACTTGGAGGCGCAGCTTGTTTAAGGAGACCGCGTAGAGCATCTTTCTTTACAATTTTTCTCAACTCTTCAAACTTAACAAACTAAAAACAGAACCATCAATTAAAAACTATCAAAAGCAACTTTTGGATAAAAAAAGAAATCGTCCGCGTACTGTAGATTTGTTGCTTTTTTTCAATTTCGCCCAAGTATGTTTTAAGCGGTTAACAGGCGATAAATTAATACCAGCAACTACAGCCCATAACGAATTAAAGTTATTCAGTTCATACAACTTCTAGAAAATACACTTAGCGTTAAAAACCCATAGTAGGCGCCAAATATCTAAAAAAAAACGTACCAAGGCTAGTTTAATCATCTTGCATAGAACTTTAGTTCGTTGCTTAAAATCGGTCGTTTCGACTATAACAGTACTTGTCCACCCAGAAATCTTCAAAACGACACGTCAGCGCGAACAGAACACGTATTCGGAATTTTTTACTTACCTGGTTAAAATGAGAAATCATTGTAGACACATTAGGAGCGTCTCTCTCCTTTGTCTCATTCTTATTCCACGATAAGCACTCCCAAGGTTTTATTTTAACCCACAATTCCCAATCCAAAAGCGTTAATTGCCGTGCTACTTCCTCTGGGTGAAAATCGAGAAGCGCTAGTGGTAATGAGATAAAAACAACCCAAAGATAGGTTTTTTTGGTAAAACGTACTTGCTCCCTTGAAAACAGCAGGCATAAATGGTTTTGGTGGTGCACACGGACGTGTGATTGGTTTTTCTTGAGGCTACGAGGATTTTAGTACACGTTAACCAGAAAAAGAAATTAAATTCTTTAATTTTGTTTTTATCTTTTAGTCTCAAATTACCTCTTCTGCAACGCGTTCAAGTAGATTTAGCAATGTAGAAAACCCTCTGCCCATCTTCGGTATTGCGGTGTTGGTTTGCAAAAACTCTTTCATTTTTCGACGCAAGGTAGGGTCGACACGCCAATCAATGTCGTAGTCGCGTACCCACTTTTGTATGAACGAAACGACACTGCTTGTTGGTTAGTATTAATTTCGAGTTTTCAGAGGTAAAAAGACAATCTCGTTCTTTCTTTTGCACTAAAGTGCGTTATACGCACCGATGGCGAACTTTAGTTAAAGCTTCATCTTCGCTCCAATTGTCTGGTTCGATGCGCTCAATGAGTAAATCTAGTAGTCTGTGGGGAGTAGTGAAGGTTCTGTAGCTTGTTTGAAACTCTTTCACAAGCTCTGCTCCCGAATTCAACGAGGTGATATACTTCACCAAACTAAACAAATCGCCGCCCTGAATGGTATTTAGCCACCTGAAGCAAACAAAACGACCTGGAAATAGGCGCATATAATTTTATTACGCTTTACTCCACGTATCTCGCACATTACCTTGAGTGTGTTGTCCATAAATACAAGCCCATCCTTGTAAAATTCTTTCCAATCGAAGTAATCGACGGCTGTTGCCATTAATTACAACCCAAAAAGTACTCTCAAACTCTTATGCGACTATTTTGTGTATTCAATAAAGTGGCAACTTTTGGTCTTTTTTTGGTCTTCAGGTATTCAAAAAAATTGCATAAAAAACGGCGTTAACGTGTTACAAGCTGGTATTGATTTTCACGGAGTAATTAGTTGGTGTAATGAGCGATTTTGCGCGTCTTGTTAGCGGTGCAACCGCTGGTCTGGTTGCAAATGTCGTAATGCATCCCTTGGGTGCGATTTGAACGCACGGCTTGACCGCTAACAACGTTTTGTAGATACTGTAAAGGCGCAAACGCAATTCGCGAACATAGGTACACAATCATCGCCCTGAACGCTTGAATACCTATTTTACACACTAATCATCTATTAGACACACGTCATAGTACTATCCGTACCCGTGTTACCACAATTCTCCGCCAAGACGGTTTACGCGGGTTTTACAAAGGATTTGGAACTGGTACGTTATCCTGTCGTAGTGTAATAACGCCGAATAAGTTTTATTATCTACAATCCCTTCAACTGGCCTATACTTTCTCTCTTATGGAAGGTACCACTATAATATAGCGCCACAGTTATATTAACGAATGTTTATTAGGCTGAAGACTTATTTTGGAACGTCACCTCTTGGACTTGGTCTAGCGGGCTTAGGCGCGCAATGTATAGCAGGTACACAAGAAATCTTCTTCAAATAACGTTAATCCGTGACAGGCCTCATTTTTTGTCCACGTGATATTTTGAAGGAGCGTATGCAAACCAACGTGTTTAATGGAAACGCTTGGAGACTTTCTAAACATATATTCGAAACAGAAGGGATAGGTGGGTTTTATAGAGGTTATTGGGCAACAACTGTACTTTGGGGACCATACGCTGCCATTTATTTTAACATTTATGAACACTTAAAGATGAATTTTGGTAATCCGGGACAAAACTCTATTGTAAGCCTTTCAATGTTTGGCGTTATTGCTGCAGGTATAGCTGGAGTTATAACAAATCCTATTGATGTCATAAAGTTAAACTTTCAGGTGTGTATCGTCTCAAAGATTGAACAAGCGGTTAACTTAGTATTTATTAGGTTTTAACAAAAACTGACGGTTCATCAAATAGTGCTTTTAAAGTTGGTACGAATTGACTCTTTTTTTTATTCTCTATTGTTTTGCTGATTGTCTGTCAAAGCTACAAAACTGTGGAGACAACATGGTATCAATTTCTTCTTTAGAGGATCAATTGCACGTGTTTTATGGATAGCACCAAGAACTGCTATATCTTTTGCAATTTGTAAGTTATCCGCACTTTTATTTGTTTAACCTAACGCAATACTAGTTGAAAAAGTAATGGAGACATGGTAGCACGCATAGTGAATCTTTGTACAACAACCACTAAACACTAGATTTTTAAACAAACAAAATATGCCCAAAAATACACCCCTGAACGATTCCTATCAATGTAAAATATTCCCCCCCTTTGTACAGTGTAAAATAAATACTGTCTTGTTACTGTAACGACCTGTATCTCGGTGACTCTGATTAATCTCACAACCCGACGGAGAAGATTAAGTCCGACTTGCCTTTTTTCCGTTCAGTCAGATTTTTTGACACTTTAGAGGGAATGCTGTGAAAGGTGCCAACATGATAAACGCTCAACTACAGGTCGAGTTTAGAGAGCTATCAGTGGAATCAAGAAAGAGACAAACAGAAATTAAAGATGTACGCTTTAGGGTTACTTGTTTTTGAGCAGTTACACTCTAAATACGGTTTTTAGGCGTCAGAGCAGGCAATACAGAGGTTACGAGCCATAGATAAGCAGTACAAAGAACGAGGGCTTCAAAGTGCAGGTACAAGATACATAAAGTGTAAAACTAATACAAGAATAGCCACAGCTAAGAGTGAAGAGATTTTGCGACCTTTAATTCTTGCTGTCGAATCAGGCGTACCAAAACTTGCACACATCGCTGTGGGTATTATTTTCAGGCTCATATCGCACTCCGCACTACACCCGGTACATACTAAAATGTCTACGTTGCGCACAGTTGGTGACGTTACACTACACAAGCTACATGCTGTCATAAAATCGCTTGACGTGTTCAACCACTATTTAATCCAAAAAATCCTTTGCGCGAGCTCGAACCAAGCGTCGTCGCTCAAAAACTGAGATAAAACGCCTAGCGTTATTTTTACAAAGCGTTGTTTTAAAAAAAGCTTTCAAAAAAATGCGACAACATAATTTCTTGTTTTTACTTACTACCCTCTAGAACAATGTAGGTAGAATTGTAAAGCTAATGGCGGACTATTTACCCTCAGCATCTGAAGAAGTTCAAATAAAAATTCTACAAACGTCTGTGGCTATTCTATCATTGCCTACATTACCTCTACATAACGAAGAATTATGCAAGGTATGTGTCATCTTATTCCTATGGTTTTAAAAAGTTGTGTCACTATTTACTTTTTTTTTCTTTTCTTTTTTTTCTGCGTTTTACTGACACAAGAACAAAGGCTCTTTGTATTCTATTCGCACTTCATAATTCCAATCGAGTACGAATACATCATCCAGCAAGCGCTAGCTTGCGCCAAGTCATTGGAATGTTGTTTGATCGTACAGATTCGTTTAAAAAGAAGAGACAATCTGATAGTAAAGCAGCTTATGAATACAGCATGTGTTTGACAGATTTACAGCGACTACTTAAGGTGAGGATTCCTTTGTGTCACTGTGCCTATTATTAAGCAATACAAATAGGATATATGCTGTCTCGCAGAAGGTCAACCTACTGATTGGTTACCAGTACATGTAAACAAACATGAAAAGATAAAAAATTGTTGATGTTTTGTTTAAGGACATGGAAAAGACTTTTGCTCTTGAACTTCTTGAAGAGACTATAGATAATAATGTAGCGCTATTTGTGGAGGTACATTATAATAACATTTCTTGGATTAGTAGCACAATGTATTGATTTATGTTAGACACCTGAATTATTGCGTATAATGACGGAACGTGTAAATATCACGGTTATTAAGATTTTACGTGAAAACAAAACATTTGAATTTACAATTCGTGTTTTACGTATCATCTCAAGCTTAGTATGCAATTATACAAGCGTATTGGTACGTTCTCATTGATTTATAGTACATAATGATTACTAAAATATTATCTTCGTAGCTTAAAGAAAATGAAGTTTTACTTGCAAGAATTGTTTCTCTTTTGGATATTGATTATCAAAGGTATGGATTGATCCTGTTGTTCGCGAATCCTTTGATTTACAAACTCATATTATAGGTGGCACCATGTAGCTGTATTAGAGACACTAAGAGAGCTATTAAAACGACCAGAGCTTCTACTGTAAGCTTTTATTTTTCACCTTTCTTTATGGTCTTTTAACAACATAGTACTCACGTTGTTTAGTATTCTCTACGAAAACTATGATGCCAAGGAAGGTGCAATGCAATTATTTGATAAAATGGTGAATGCATTAGGAAGGTAAAGTTTGGGTTATTGATCACGTGATTTTTTATTTCTAACACGTGACTGATTTTGATAGATTTGTTCAACACATGTTCAATTGGGATACTACAGCATTTGTTTTGCAACCACAACTATTAAAAGCGCGATTGTACGGAAATATACTTGAGTACTTCGATTAGGTGACATTTTATAAGGTTGGATACTCAAGGAGGTGCTCCAGGTGATGTACCTTTGAAAAATCTCGTTAGCGCAGCACAAGGTGGTTTGGTAGCTGTAGTGGAGTCAATTGGGTGCGAAGAGTTATTTTTCGCAATCACTTGGACTTGTTGTTAATAAGTTTTTATAGCACTCTCGGTACTGGTTCTGGTGTACCTGGTGATATTGGTGATCTTCCAAAATCTCATAATGTCGCTAAATTGATGGCTACATCTGCTTGGCCAAGGTACTGACACCAAATAAATGTACTGCTTTTTGTACTCACCATGTCTGTTTAGCGTACTTGCTGCTTTAAGCTTGATGTTGTCTAAAACAGAAGATGAAGAGTTTACGCAATCAATCTTAAATTCGTATCAATCGTTTATCAACACGTGCGGTACTCTCGATCTGGGTACACCACGTGATGCGTTCTTAACGTCTATGACAAAGTACGAACCAAGAAAAAAAGAAGGATAGCAGTACTTACCCATGAATCATAGGTTTGCAATTACCAAAGATGTATCAACAAAGAACTTGTTAGCTTTGAAAACAATCCTTAATATTGCACATTGTATGGGTGGTATTCTAAAAGAGTCATGGCCTATCGTATTAGAAGCATTACATGGTCTACACGTGTATTTGAATACATTTAAAAAGGTACAATTTTTTATGTTGATATTTCAGCGTTTTTTTAGCTTTTGTGCTTACACCTTTGGCTTGATTTCTTGGTTGGGTGTTTTTGTTTTTACAAAACCTCCGTTAAATTTTTTACGCGTTCGCCAATATGTTCGTTAACAGTGGAATATAGGCTTCAAATCAAGGCAATGATGGACTATCGCAAGAAATGTTGATACCTTCAGAAGATGTTAATATTTTGGCTTCTGCACTTGGTTCTTTATTCCATAGGTCATCTTATATTAGTGATGAAGCTATACTTCACCTAGTAAGAGAACTTGCAGTTTTCTCACACCAAAAGGTTATTGATTTACCATCAATCGCTGATGAGCAATACGTCAAGGTATGCGTTTTTCTTCATATCTTTTGGCGTGTAGCAAAGAAATATATGTTTTCCTGAGTGTAGATATTATGCACGTGTTGTTTGAGAATGCTGTGATTTATCTCTGTTATTTGAAAGTAGCAGCACGTGTTTTTTCTTTTTAGTTATTTTATTTTCTCGACAAGAAGTTGACCTTTTTTTTTGTTTAGACACAGAGTCTCTTTGGTTTGCAGAAATTAACCGATCTCATGCGTGCTAATATGCATCGATTACATCTCATATGGAAACCAGCTGCTCGTCATATTGTGAATATTATATGTACACACGAGGTATGTTTTGTGGAAAAATCTAGTATGGACTTTCCGGTTTTTTTTCAAGTTTTTGTCTTGAAAGCAACCATGTTTAACTGTGATTTAGAACCCGTATATGAGACAACATGGTATAAAAATGTTGTGCTCCGTAATTGAGGATGGTATAACACATAGATCAAAGAACTTGAACAACAAAGAACTGGTAGATATGCAAGTACTATACTTTGAGACTTTTGAAGAACTTGCAGCCTCTGAGTATAGTGATGTCAAAGAATCATCATTCGAAGCAATATACAATATTCTCGAAAGTGCAGGAGAGGTACTAAAATGAATTTAAGAACATAGGCATAACATCAGCTCTTCACCAAGACGAGTTTTTAAACAAAGTACTAAACGCTAAAAATAGACCATAACAAAAGGATGGAAGCAACTTCTTCAAATTTTAATGGGTGTGGCAGTCAACAATGATGCATTAGCTGTTCCTATTGCGTTCAAGAGTATAAGGATAATCTGTTCAGAGTTTTTAACGTTTCTACCGATTGGTACACGCGAACTTTAAACATACCATGTTTTTTTTCTTTTTTTTTTTTGAAATACTTCATTCTGCTCACAATAAGTTTCATAGAGTGTCTTGATCAATGTATAATGGCAATTGGTCGTTATGGTAAACCTATAGCAGATATAAATATCAGTTGTGCTGCTATTGAGCTTTTATGGAATATGGCAGATTTTGTTGCAAAGGAGTCACCTAAAATTGAAAAACAAACAACTCTTATAAGTATTAACGAAGAACCTCTTGTACGGTTTGTTTTTCGTTTTATCTTTTTTTTCCTCTATTTGATCTTTTTGTTAACTTTTCTCGCCTCCTTAGGTGTCTATTTTGTGGATATCTCTTTTCTCTTCCCTACGTGTCCTCGCAGTTGCTGATAGAAATGAAATAAGACATGCTGCACTTCACACACTTGTAAAGACTTTAGCTACTTATGGAGACACTCTTAAACCAAACGCTTGGGTTCTTACATGGAACACAGTATTGTTCCCTGTTCTAGGAGAGATTTGCCGTAAAACAGCGGCTGCAGCAACTGAAGCAAGTCAAGCAAAGGTACGTCACTACTTTGGTTTTTTTTATTGTATTGTTTTATAAAGTGCATGATTCATTTCGTTCCTAGGGTGGTGATAGGCTTATAGTGCATTATTCACGTGACTCTCCAAAGAAGCAATGGAGTGAGACAAATGTTATAGCGTTATCAGGAGCTGTACGCGTTTTTAAAGTTGGTTTCCCTCTTCTTCAGAAATTATCCGATTTTGAAGAGATTTGGACAAGACTGGTTGCTCTTGTTGTTGAATACTCTAAAATGGGTACCAGAGAGGTATGTGCTGCGTATAAACAACTATCAAACATATCTTTTGGTAACACGTGTACTTTATCTAGATTGACCTTGCAAGTATCGCTTCAATCAAGGAGCTCATACTGACAAGATACGGTAATGATAATTTCCCAAGACCTCTTTGGGTTGCTGTTTGGGATGCTATGAAAGTAATATCAGGTCGTCTTGGTGCTCCTCAAGAAGGAAAATCAAGATCACGTGTTTTATCAGCGCTTGTATGTCAAAAAGAGAGTTTTTCTTTAACTTAACTTAAACTTCACTCTCTTGCTTAACTCATTTGTTTCTTTACAGGTTGTCTCTTTAACAGAGATTTTTTCAAAACTTCAGCGCGATTTAACAGAAGAAGATGTTCTTGCAATGATGTCAATTCTACGTCCTATTCCGCTTAATCCAGTTGAATTTATTGGTGATGATTTATCGCTTCTACAACGTTCTTGTATGGAATTGATTCAGCGTATACTGAACGAAAAACAAGCTGTTCCAGTGATAGCTGATACGTTATTGTATTTTATTGAACAAGTACGAAAGCTTTTACATAATATTTAATCACTTCTTGCAAAGCGTCAACCCTCAACTCGTTTCTGAAAAAAATACTTTATTTTCGAATCACTTTTGTCACTTTATAAAAATTATACGATTTGCTTGCAACCCACCTTGGCGTTTTTCATTGCTATGGCCAGCTTTATAATTTGTTTTTACAATGTTCTTATTGTTTATTTCTAACCTTTTGATAGAGTATTGGTATATCAGATGTAGTAGAGAGCTATCACTCACTTCGTGTGTCTGTTGGACACTTACCTTTAGCTGAAAAGTCTACAAGTTTATTAGACGTTATTTGGACTGAGCATGCCACAGATGAACAACGTATTCAAATGTTCCCTCGTCTTGTAAAGGTAAAAAAAGCCCCAAAACATGCTTCATTATCAAACATCATTCTAATACTCTTTGTTTAGGTGCTTGGTGCGGGAGCTTTAGTAAAGTTTACGAACTACAATTCAAATCTATGGGCTTTATCTTTACAAACATTATCTACAACAGTGCGTAATGGAGTACCATTATTACTGGGCAATAAGAGTACGTGTCAACTAAAGTTAAAAACTGCAGTTTGGGGGTTTTTTTTGAATTTACTGTTGCTTGCTATGGTTACTGTTCTTCTTTTTCAGCCACTAGTTAATGAGTTTTCGTTTAGGAGATAGTGCTACAATAGTGTTAAAAGACATTCAAAGGACTGTAAGTAGATGATCATTTCAAAGATTATGTTTTCTAAGAATTCATTCTAGGCAGCTCAATTCATCCTTACAGAGCCTCCTGTTGACTCCTTACATGATAGATCATTAAAAGAGAGGGATGAGGATCAAGAGAGAAGGTTGATGGAGATATTAAGAGTAGACGTTATTCAGAATTCAAAGAAACATAAGGAGATAGGAAGAGAAGCTATTTCTTTACTTGTTGAAGCTACAAAGAAACTTGAGAGGGATAAATTGGTTACAGCTTCTTTAACCCAGTTATTTTTACTTGCTGCTATGGCAACAAACCCAGATTGTACGCATCTAATTACGTAATTTTTGACAGTGGCGGACAGAATCACTCAATTTTGTTTTTTGTGGCAATAATCCTATTCGTATTTTTTTCTCGTTTTTTTTTTCATTTGTCAGCTTGCTTGTTCGATTTTTTTTGTTTTTTTTTGTTATGGCCATACTCAATTACTTATGTTATTTTTTATTAGCACCTTATTCATCGAACTTTGAAACAGCGAAAGTGGTTGTACCTTTTTTATTGACAAGATGCAAAGAAATTATCAAGAAATTTATTATAGATGATAAGCAATCTGGTTCACTACCTCTTCCAAGTTACAGACTTACAGAGATTACATTTATACTAGAGAAGCTTAAAAACTTTCAAATACCACCACAAGTAGTAACTAGTAGTGATAAGAGCTTAAAGAATGTTGAAAAGTATTTTCATGTTTCAGAAGGAAGAGCGCACTTGTTGTCTTTGTTCCCACTCATGGTCGATTTGATTGCTGTTAAGGAAGATAATATTAAGAAACTTTTACAAGAGACATTCCATGTTGTTGCTAGAGAGCTTGGACTTGAAGAAAAACCTCGGACATAAAGAAAAATAAAAAGCAAAAAAAAAACCCCAAGAAAGTATTGTAGAAAAGATAAAAAAAAGTAAAATACCCTGTTAAGTGTACATTTAGCTTCTAGCACATCGCAATTACAAAGTATACGTGCTGTTACCTGATAACTTAACAAACGTTTCGAGCTATTATTGGCGCAATTCTAACATACAGTGCCTAATTTTGTACACATGGAATGAACGAATAAGACTTTGAGCTTGGCTTGCATCACTTACAATGAAACATTCCACGTGATAAGCAACGGTTGGAAGGAATCTGCCCTAAGTGTAAACAAATAGTGCCACACTCAAAGGTTACACTAACCTTTGTAAAACTGACTTATGTGAATCAACAGCTGTTCTGCACTGGTCAAGGTTATTGAAATTGTGTTTATTGAATACTCTATGAGATATCTGCCAAGTACATTCTACGCTTAAATGGTAGCAAGCGCTACTTTGATGCCTTCCAACTCCTTATTCATGAGATGAATCATGATAATAGCCGACTGATCTGGCTCGAAGGTTGATTTCATTTCATCCATGATTGCCTTACGAGTTTTCTTCATATCCTTTCTTTCATCCTTGATTTTTCCAAGAATCGTTTCTGTTGCCTTCTTGTCATCCTTATCGTCCGCTTTTTTAAGTGACTCGATTAAAGGTTCCATACGAGCGCGTCCTTGGTTTTGCTTAGTAGTAATAAACTAAGGCAGAAATTAGTTGTTGACGTTAAAGAAAAGAAAAAGCGTACCTTCAAGAAATTGTCTTTCTTCTTCTTTTGCTTGTCCTTAAGTTTTAATTCAGGCTCAACGTCTTCAATCGCTTTTGCCATCGCTGCAACAGGTGCCAAGTCATCGTTTTCTTTGATTTGCTCGCCAAGGTGAATGAGTAGAGTTGCCTATACAACACGTGTCAATCAAGTTATAAGAGATGGATTGATGGGATATGTTTGACTAAAAAAAGATACGTACGCGTTGTTTGACAGTGAGCATGTCTGCAATCTTATCTAATGTTTTCTCCTTACGAGAGTCTTCAGCCTAAAAATAACATAAGGTTTTCAAGAATTTGTAATCTTTGTGATAGCGCACCTCCATGAATTTGTCAAGTTCGACTTTCTTCTTTAGTAACTTTACATGCCATGCCATTTTCTTGGCAGTAGATATAGCTTTAACCTCTACAGATAGGTGTAAGTAACAACAAACCAAAACACAAACCGAATGATACCTTCAAGTATCTTAACAGCTTCTGGTAGATTTTTTTCAGCGTCCTTTAGAGCAGCTTTTAGCACGACATTGATTTTAGCCTTTTGATCATCAGTGACTTCGGCTTTGTCTGCTGCGTTTCTGAGAGGTGTAAGGATATCCATTTTTTGCTTTTGTTGAGTTGTTGTTGAGTTGTTGTTTTAAGGATTGATGTTGTTGAATAATGAATGATCAGTCTCTTATTTTTTTATCAAATTTATTTTTATAAATACAAACTGTTTCCCCGTTTCCAAACAATTTGCCCGAGCCTTCAAATGACCTCTATAGCGCCTAATAAAAGTGAGAACCACTAAAACAAGCCTCAACAGCAAAGCTGTAGTATTTTGGTGACAAAAAACTGCTAAAAATTACGTCAACGCATAAAATCGCAATATGAAGTCATATGCGGCTGTTAATACAATTCGATACCTAAATTTTCATAAGACCATGCCAAACGTAAAAAAAACCAATCGACTGTTATTATTTTTGGTTCACTGAACCCTACGACAATGCAAAATTTTGCTGGCGACTGTCGAATCCAAGTGGTACTTTAATGTGGTAGTTGGTCGGAAATAGTTCGTTGTACAATCTAAAACTGAAGTGCTTACACAGGGATGCTTGTCTTTATTTTCTATCAATCCAAGCGTTGGAATTACTTCACAATAAGTATCTAAAATAGAACAATGCTCGGGTGAAAACAAAGTAGGTGGCTTGTTCCATAGGTGACTTTAAACCCTTGGACCAAGGGCTAGCAGTGACACGTCGCAATAAATTAAAAAAAGTGGCTACTCTAATGCATTAACACTATTGACAGTACCCAGCTTTGTTGTGGTGGAACATGTTCCCTTTCTCTAACTATTTCATAAGTACCTCATATTATATCCTTCTTTTTAACGCAATACAATTGCATCATGTTTCTTACACGTTGAGATACAACAATTTTTGGTCCAAAAAAGTAATGTTTCATGGCTAGCAACACTCGAAAACACGCGAATTTGTTGACATGAAATTAATCAATTATCAGAAATGCTTGCGCCATTGCATGTACGGATAGATAACAATAAAATGAGAACTTGTTGTCAAATGGGGTTGTTGTTGCTTAGTACATATTGGTATTCAGATGTTTACACACACTCAAGACGAGCGCACTCCATACGCCAAATTCTGTCAGGACCTCTGTTGAAAAAAAGTTAAAATATGAAAATATGAACATGTTTCTTACCCATAGACAGTTCTAAACCCGACAATGTACGGTGTGTCAGGAGGGCAGTCAATATTTCCTTGGCCATCGAATCCAGGTACAATATTAAAAACATCTAAAAGCCCATTAGCAACGAACAAAACAAAAGCAAATAATGTACTCACTTAACCAAACATTGTCAAAAGTATTACAAGTCAGAGCAGCATGCGTTCTTATAAAGGTAAGAAAAAAGTCTCAAGCATAAACCTATAGTCTTAAATTACCTGCAACGAGTCCTGAACGATCTATCATTAGCAGCATTTATCCAATTTGATCCAGAGATTCCTTGCACGAGGTTACAAACAACAAAGTAAGTGTATCATACTATCAAATGCGTAGCCATTTGGGCACTGTATAAGGAAATCGCTTCCTAAGGCAGTCACGTCGAAAGTTGATGCACCTGCGAGGACAATACTGTCTTCACATCTCCAACGAAATCTTCGCGGTAAACCGAAGGCTACAGTGCGAACACCTGTTAGAGCACCTGTAGCGCATTCTCTTGTCCATCCAGGGTTAGCAGGTGTAGCTGCGGGTGGCATAGATGGTACAATGGCAGCCAAACATCTGGTAGCGGTTAATATACTAAGAGTGAACAGAGTCGCTTACATTGATAAGAAGAGTGAGAAAAAGAGGATCTGTTGTGTCATCAAAGTTGTTTTCGTACTTTGACTTTTTTCTTCTCACGTCGAGAAATCATGAAATGATGTCTATAACTGAACAATTTCACATGAATACAAGAAGCAAAAAGCTTCAACGCTATGAGGGTAGGTAATACAACACTTAAATATAAACGTAGAATTACGCTTCCGAACCATTTATGTTTTCTATGAAAACACGTGCTGTTTTTTCAAACGCTGTATGAATAAACACCACGTATTTACATTTGTACCATAATTTCCATTCACTATCGCCTTTTTGTAAAGCTAGTATACGTAGTGGTCTTGATGGCAGGAATGGTACTTTATTGCAAGTTGCAATACTGATAATATCAAACTCTACCAGCTACACCTCAGGGCGTAATGACAACTTCATTTTTGCTCTTTCAGCTAATATTTTTGTTAAGTAAAATATTGTAAAGCGCATGAATTCAAAGATCAGTAAAAACAACACTTCTTCTGACTCCAAACCGCAATGAAATCGTACCTGTTATTGACTATTTTGTCTTCATACGTTATCCTTGTATCCTGCAATGTACGTTTAGTACTACAATTAATGTTGACCTAATTTTGAGCAGTGCTCTTGCTTGAATTTGTTTGGTAAATGTATTCTAGAACAAGACAGATGTCCTCCTGGTACTCAACCATCATGTACTAATATCAATGGAAACTGTGATTGTGAATGTGTTGAGCCGCCAACAGCTCCTCCGCCAACGCCAACACCTCTTGATTGCGACCAACCTATGCTTTCGGATAGATTTTCTGCTTCAGACTGTAGCCAAGGAACCGCGTACTTAGAAGCTTGTACAGAAGCCAGGGACGACTGTGACCAAAAGTGTACAGATGCTGGATATATTACATCTCAACATCATTCATGCAGTGCAACAACAGAAGACTACAACCTTCCATGCTGTAGAAATGGAAGATTCTATGATGTGTCTGTAAAAGCGGCTTGTTGTTGTTGTAATGTAAGTGCTCCTTCAGCACCTACAACTCCTGTTGATCCAGTATGTACAAGACACTAGTCTATTGTTTGTTAATAGCATAGTTGACTACTATCTAGCCTTGCTGTGAATATGATGCTGACACTAATTCATGTATCGATAATTCTTGTAGCAGTAGATCCCCATCAACAACTCTACCAACAACATGCGCTAGAGTCACTGTATTGAACGAAGAAGACGGTACGCTGCAAGACCTTTGAAATAATATATTCATACCAATTTTAGACACAACAAGCACAAGATGTCTTTGTCAAGTTGCTACACAACCTAGTAGTTTATGTGGAGTGTATTGTGGAGATCAGACTCAATGCGAAAACTACTTGAATGGAATTGGAATTTTTGATGTACTAGGATGTGTTAGTGCAGAAAACAATACTTGTATTTGTTCAATATGTGGTAGCGAATAATAGGTGAAAACGTGACAGTAAGTATTGTACTACAATGGATAAGAACAACCGTTATAAATACATTTATTGTAAAGAGCACGGTATGGTAAATATCTTAGTTATGAAGGCACTACAAGCCGCCCTGTCCTCACTTATACGCCACTTGTTAAAAACACGTCCAGGTTGACCAAGTACTCAAAACATGACCCTGTGATTTTGCCACAGCGATGAAACCTGAGCCGCTTGAGATTCTCTAAATGCTTTTACTACCGTAATGCCACATATATGAACTATGTGTTAGCAAGGTATTCAAACCTTTCAGGGTGAGTGAGTAATATCATGGACATCTTTGAGTGCTTTTATACCTTAAACAATAATATTCTCACAGCTATAGAGTGATTGTATGGACAAACTTGAGAGCCTTCAATGAACCATCTGTTATATATGTATTAGATATGTTGATGTTGTGGATACTGTGTCGTCCTTCAACAAGTGACAGAATACCTTCATCGCTAATTTCCGTGTTATTTACTTGTATGGTGTGAACACAACGGAGATAACCCATGCAGCTTTTTTGCCTCTCGCTCACAACGCTCCTGAAAAGCATTCAAATAGTCGAACTTGGCTCTTCTACGCATGTAACCCCATACAGAGGGAAACGTTAAAGTGGAAGTCGACAGTGAAGGTGCTCATGCGACTTGTTGTGGTTTTTTTTGTAGTCACTGGAAACGTTCATGCGATGTTGCTTCATTTTCTTATTCCATTGACAATCTATTCTATTCCCAACATTGCAATAACTGCAGTTACATAACCCCATAAAAAACCTTGTGCAGCACAAAACACAGTACAAACTTGTCAACGTAGACAATATTCCCAAAATGGAAAAAACTAAACAACCCCAAATTTTGCTTTTTTTTCAGAATTGAAACCAAAGAAGATCATGACAACTTGTCCTAATATCGTAGTTAAAGAAACTACTGACTATGCAACAGTTAGAAGCATACAGGGTGCTTCATACTTTGAAAGTCAGCCTCTATCGTCCTTACAAAAGCCTGAATCTGTTAAATCTGCAGCAGAAGCTTCAAAGGGTTAGTGTAGCGGGTTTTTTTCCCTATTAACAGTCAATTTAATAGACTATACTGTACTGTGTTTGTATGAGGATGATGTTGGTAAAGCGACAATTTCTGTTATGCCTATGAAACATAACTTTAGAGGTAGTGAGCTCTTTGTAATCTAACACAATACTCTAACATGTATATCACACTCCACAATATCTTGTAACTTGTCTTGTGGCTAACACCCTACAACAGGAAATATAGTAACAACTGGTGGCATTGGAGCAGTTGCATGTTTACCACTATCTCGACGACAAGGTAGGACATAGTAACTACTAACAACTGTGGTTTTTACTAAAAAACGAAGGTTTCTTTAAGAAAACTATGATAGCTGCTCTGAAACGAATGAAAGATGATGGATACCGTTTTTCTACTTTATATCCATTCAAGGAGAGTGTATACAGTAAGTTTGGATACGCACAAATGTACCAAGATAAGCGCTATTGTTTCAATCCAGCAAATATTTTCAAAGGTCTAAAGACTAAACCAAATGTACCTTACACAATCCTTTAACTATACCTTTCATTTACAAAGCTTAGGTGACTCTCGAGCGTCTTGAAATTGGAGAGCACTTTGATACTTATACAGATTTCCTTTCTGTCATGCAAAAGAAACACCACGGGTACATCTCTACTTTTTACAATAGCTTCATTGACAGACATGTTCAAGGTTTACAATTTGGCCTACTTCTAGAATGGTATACTTACGCAATGCAAGTAAGTTTTTTCTAGCAGTTGCACGTGATATCTCCTCTAAGAAAGGTATGTTAAACATATTAAAAATGTTTTTCGGATTCTCAGAAAGAAATTGTTCCTGTGATCACTTTTGCTTATTCTTCTTAAAGTTGTTGGCATGATGTTGTATAAGACATCCAGTGCCTATGAGGGCGAAATGCATGTATATGATTTCTTGTATACGAACTATAAAGGACTGTATGGTTTGCTGTACTTTATCGGATTATACAGCGATCAGTTGCCAAAAGTAAAGTATGTGTTTGTGTTATTATCATTTTTACCTAACTTTTACAACTAAGTTTGCCAATGAAACCTTGGGAGCGCCCAGAGGTACCTAATATATTATTGAGAAGAAGCTTTAATTTACCAACCATCATAGTCTTGGCTACCAGACTTGAACATCAATGTAACAACAGATGAAAAGCACAGTCAGACAGCAATGGGACGTATTGTTGATGTGGAAAGCCTCTCAGGTATGTAGTATTTAAAAAGCTTACTAACTGATTGAAAAGGCTTAAAAGTAGGTGTTAATGACACGACTGTTACTATTGAGGTGATGGATGAATACGCAGAATGGAATAATGGCATTTTTGAGTTCTCATCCCCAGAAGGTACACTGTATGTACAGCACGTGGGCTAACTTCAAAAATGAACAGGTATTTTGAAAGTGTCAAGAAGCGATAAAGCGCAAGCTTCAGGTGCTAAGATGTCTATCAAGTGCGTTACCAGAGTATTTGCTATTGTTTATTGATATATTTACAGTGCATTGACCGGCGTTTTTTATGGTACGCTTGATACTGCGCAAATAGAATTACTTAACTGGGGGAAATGTGATAGCATTACTGCAAAAGCATTGTGTCAAATACTTCCAAAGGTTGCCTGTCCTTGGATATCTTCACATTTTTAGAGTTTGAAAAAAGTGTAAGCAAATATCCTTGTCTTTTTGTTAACAGTCAATTCGATATCGATTTATAATCCGACAGTGTAACGTACAAAGCCTTGCCATATGTACTTAAACTTGTACCGTAATATCTGTCAATAAACAGTCTTTACATATCACATACCTTCACCTGTATTCCAGTAAACAGATAAGTAATCTTGTGCTTGGAAGCTACTAAAGATTTACGAAAGAACACTGACTAAGTCTGAAAGTTAAGTTGTTTATAGAATTTACAACCTATTAGGAATATGGGGTCACAGCTAACTACAGAACAACTTGAAATCGCGAAAAAGGTAACTGTCTACGCAAAAAGATAAGAGCTAACGTTTTTAGCAATTCAACGCGATTGATACGGACCACTCTGGTGAGATCTCCCTAAGGGAGCTAAAGGTACTTCTAGCCACGTGATTTTCGATAAATAAATTTATTATACGTAGGCGGTCCTAAAACTACCTACAAGAGCCATCAAGAAGCTTATCATATCAGTAGATGATGATAATAACAGAAAGCAAGAATTCTTATTTAGCGCAGTTCCTATATTAATAAGCATTGTTGGTAGACTAGGGTTTGAAGAGTTTCTACGCTTGTTTGAGAAGAGATATAGGGTTTTATTTGATGATATGGACGATGATGGATCTGGGCACATAGACGAGAAAGAATTTACAGCACGTGATATTATCGTTTTTGAACCATTGTTATTCGTCTTTTTTTTGTTATCCTTTTTAACGCTTTTTCAAGGGTTTCATTGAAAGTCTTGGTTTTAATAATAAGGCTGCTATTTCTCATTCTTTTTCTCTTATGGACAAGGACAATGATGGCGAAATATGGTATATTTATGCACCCTTCGGTTTTTTGTATTTTTTTTCAAGTAGTTGTCTGCTCACTCCATTGTGTAGCTTTTTGGAGTTTGCCTTTGGTATTCTGCAGCTAGGTATCCTATAAAAGCTAGACATAACGAACTGTAAAGGGTTCCTAGCTTGTATATATTGAGATCCGAACGCTTAATACATAGTTTGTACAAATGGAAAATGGATTTGTTTACTGGATTAGTATGAAGTTGTATCACCGACTTTCAGTGTATAGTTCGAACTGTACCAACTCTCACCCAGTGTAATCCTAGGGATACCTGAAATTACATTGTTAAGTTGCGCTGCTAGTCGTAGTTTTGTCAACAATATCAGAATCAAATCGAGTCAAAAATAATTTTATGTTAAGTCAGTTCCAGGATTTATGATCGCTATTCAAAAGAGAATCTGAAAATCAAAACACCATCATGTTCTCCATTTTACGTATATGGATTCCTTGGTTGCTTGATATTATATTGGTACGTGATAGCAAAGATATAGTCGAAATAGAGAAACTAGACGAGATAGATCGCCTAAGCTCGTTGAAACCGCTACCTTGGTACCTGTCATTCCTTTTTAAACCAAACGCACACTGGAACACTTCAAACGATACATGGACGTTACCAACAACATCTAAAACAAGCGCTCAGTTGCAAGACAAGCTAGATTGGTACTGTTTAATAAAAAGCTCAACAATAACGGTTTCAGGCATATAAACTGGCTAAGTAAAGGATACACGCAAGAACAACTAGATGTCATAGTAACGGCCATCAAAGAAAAAGATGAAGTTGCTCTTCATCGTGGTGTACAACGCGCTATATGCTCTAATCTTACTGAAAAACCGCTCACTGATGATATTCTCGATGCAGCTCTCGATATAATAAGCGGTGGGGCGATATTTCAAACGTTCAACTCCAAAAAAGCAAAAAAATCTCTAGAGGCCAAAAAAGTAGTACGTGACGGTTCAGGAATGATAAAGTCACGTTTTTTTTGTTATTTTTAGAACTTACCCAATCGAAGGTGTTTCGGTTCGCTGAGCAGAATGTTGATCTTGAACATGCATTAGCTTCTGGTGGACAAGTAGTAAAGTTGATAAAATCTACCCTGGAACACCCTGGTAGAAGCTTAAATGAAGCAATCACACAGAGCCCAGAAGTTGGTAGTACAATAAGACATATAACAAAACATAGTACACTTGGTGGTAGGTTATGGATGCCAGCATCTAAAGGGAGTATTGTGATTATGACATTGGGAAGCGCATCAAAGAAAACCGGAGATACTAATTTCACTTTTGGTAAGAACGAATGTAGTTTTTTGTTACTCAATAGCTTGTTGACTTTGTTGTCTTTCTAGGTTCTGGTACAGCAGTAAGAGCATGTTGTGCTAAGAGTATCATTATAAACCTTGTTACTGATATTCATAAAAGCTTAGGTAGCAAAAAGCTAAACTAACTAGTGTTGTACAAAAGAAAAAGAAATAAAGTTATTTTGAGTTTACATATTTATTTATTTTTATTTTATTTTTCGTTTTTTTAATTGTGGCCAACCATTAGTCTCTTGCTGTGTCCAAATAAACCAATACCTAACATCTCAGCAACAGTATCAAGATGTTTACCACTTCTATGTTTCATACTTGAAGGAATACGAACATTTTCTAACAAAAGACAAATAAGTCAAAAAAAACAGTTCAAAAAAAAAACAACATACCAAGCCTCGTGAGGTATACCAACATATCGAAAAAGTCAAGAGCTGAAACTCTTGTAGAAGTATTATCTTGTCGATATAAAAGCATCAAAGAACGTAAATTACAAAGACAAGTTCCATAACGCTTCAAAAAAGCTATTGATGTCTCAGTTGTATCAAAACACAGATTGATATTATCAAGGCTTAGTAGACCAGCTAGTTGACTAAAGTCATGTGATTTAAGTGTATCCTTTGTTACCCAGAAGCACGTGATAGTTTCCAACCAAGTCAATTTATAGAAGCAGTCATAAATCTTATCTAAGGCCAAAAGAGTAAGAACAACATTACTTACTTTGAAAGCCAAAACAAAAAAATAAAAAAAAAGGCATTTGTTGCACGCACAAAAGGTACTTTCTTTTTGAATCTCTCGCCGACGGTTATACTCAAAATGAAGACTCGTAAGATTTGTCAATCCACGTAATAGTTCAAATGGCTTTGCATCATTAAAACAGCGACCATGGAGCTTCAACTTAATAGCACGAGTATGTCGTTCATTGAACTCACTTTGAGCAAGAGCATACCTGCATAAAAGTTAGTTGCCATACAAAAAAAAACACCTTAAAAAAAGCGTGTTGCTGCTCTTTAACAGTGACGTTTTTTGGTATGTAAGTGCAATGTGATGTTTCTGTTAAGATACGTACTGCTCTAGTGCACTCAAGTTTGTTTTAAAGTTAATCTCCAAAAGTTGCAGCCTTGAGAAATTTTCCAATAAAAGTAGGAAATCAGCCTTTGTAAGTATTGAACGCCAAGAAACAGATAGGGCAAGCTCTGTTAAATTAGGTAATATAGTACAAAGGTGCTTGAATCCATCTAGACTATAAACAGCTTGATTTGGGTCAATTGTAAGCCCAGTGATAGTAGTCAAGCACTGATTAAAAAAAAGTCAAATAACAAAAAATAGCAACAAAAAAGAAACAAAAGACGCACAGGTGTGTGTCGTAAGAATCCCTTCACGCGCATCTGTATGTGTAGATTTTGAAATACAGTACTACTTAATAAAGGTATAATGTACTTTGCGACACTTGACGATAATTTAAGCATATTTATGTTTCGTAAACGTGATAGTTTGGTGAAATATTGTTCATATTGTAAGTTTTCTTCTTCGTGAGTGATGTTTTGCAAATATAAGTTTGTGATTGTGGGACATAAATTGCATAATGATAGTAGCTTATTTGAAGTGAATTTCATCTAAAACAAAGACATTGTAAATCAAAGAAAAAATGAAAACAAAAAAAAAAAAAAAGAAGTTATGTCATTCAAAGAACGTGCCTGTTTTGTTTCTACTGTGAAGTTTACAGGTGCTGTGAGGTGCTCAAAAAGCCATACGCCATTTGTTTGTTGATTGTGCTGTTGTACGAGTACCAATCGTGATAATCTAGAGTAGTTCTCTTGAACAAAAGACAAGTCTGATGCTTCCAAGTTGTCACCAAACAAATATAACTCTTTCAACATTTTAAAGCGTCTAATGACCGGATTTATCTTACAAGGACGCTTCCATAGTACCTAAAAGGGCTTATAAGCTTGATTACGACGAGAAAACGTAAAAAAACGCATAAGAGGGACAAATACGTACTAGTTTTTCCACACTGTTTAACACAATTTGCTGCCATGTCTTTGACACTATAGTTTATGCCAAACGTTACTTGAAAAGGAGGTGGAACAGCTTATCTAATAATAAATAAAGGACGTGCCTGCAAGTATGGATGACAAGTTTCTAATAGCGCAATCAATAGTGTGTTTATATTGGCGATGAAAAACAAAGTCTACAACAATGTTGAAGATGATGGCGAGTAGCTCAGGAGGTAATAGTGAAAAATCGTAACCCTATAACGCTTGTGTTACTACTAGTATACGTATCATCGCGTAAACGCACGTTGCCGTTGGTTTTTGCTGCTATACTGTAATTTAGCAAAATGTTGTCCTTATAAACGATGTGATTGCAGAACGCCTATTTACATGGGTTAGGATTGTGACAGTATAAAACTTGCGCTAATAACATATTTTTCGTTTAAAAAGTGTCCACACGTACCTCTTCGCGTTCAAGCGCACTCACATACGCGAGACGCTCACGATTCAAAGTACTTAGCTGGCTGACAAACTTTTGCTCCAAATCGCGTATTGGTAGCACATTATTGTCTATCTCTGGCCTGCTTTCGGCATTGGCATCCTTGTCACTCATGATTTGCTCTTTGACAGTTGCATTACGCCAACGACACGTAAAGAAGTGTGATAGTGGTGAGGGGGTGATAGGAAGTGTATTTCAAGCTGGCTTGACTTAAGTGTAGAAACTTTGCGCAGCTTTCAGTTAAATTCAGTTTCTATACGGCTAGCTGGTTATTTGACATCTACACCTTTGGAAACTGCGAACTAGATCTCCAATCACCAAATTGATCAAACAAGTGTGAGTTTCACTCTCTGGCACTGAATATAGCTTTCGCTAGTAACACAAGCACGCTCATGAGGTCATGAGCAAGAGAGGGGTACGTTTATTAGCTTACAATTTGTAACGATATTACTTTTTGCTATTTATAAGGCTCGCTCGCTCCGAGCCATATATTTACCTCCAGTAATTGATTTTTTAACGCATAAAAGTTAACTCCACCACCCTCCCCTAAACCAAGACAAAATGGCGGCAGATCGAGGTCTATGCGCTCACAGCGCTCATCTACCACGTCTTCAAACTCTAGTCATAAAAATATTGAGCAGAAACCAAAACAGATCAAGAGGGTACCAAAAACTGAAGGCGGAAAGTTGAGGCAATGGTTTGAGAATTTATCACTTGATCAGCGCAAGATTGTGGTATCACTTGTTGACAGAGATGTCACTCGCCGCATTATTGGTACTACAATAATTACAGCCCTTACGTGAGTACTCTTACGCAATGTAGCGATGTTCAAGCGACGCCAGCGCGACGGTGAAGGATATTTTGTACGCGATCGCCCAGAATCAAGCAGAGAGTTAACGCCATCCAGGGCACCAAAATTGAGGTAAGTGTCAAACAACGCAAGCCTCAAAATGCCATTAAATAATAATAACTTTTTACTCTAGCAAGAACAGGAGAAATAGAATTTCAAGCCTTAATGAGGACACGTTTGGTAAAAAGATAAAGAAAGCAAAAGCCGCTTGGCGGAGTAAGACATTCGAGGACAAAGACGATGCAAGAAAAACAAGGTAAGGCCTCAAAAACTTGTTCCACACTCAGCTTCAGTGCTCCAAAATACTGTTGTTTTTACCAAATGCGTAGAATTGGAACTACGGCCCAGGATGAGCGGTTTTCTTTTTTTACACTGAAGAAATGTTTTAAGAATGTCAAAGAATTAGCTATGAAGCAGTGCACAGAGGCAGATAAAAAGTTGATGGCTTCAGTGAGACTATGTGATACTAAAGAGTATTTGGATACGATGACGCTTAGCGATGCTTTACTAAGCAATACACAAGCTTTCTTTGCCACAATGGTAGGCCTATAATTGTACTAGCGTTTTCAGTTAATGGTAACTTCTTTGTAGCGCTTTGCATGTCGTGGTGGGTTTCTAAAGTCTCCAATGGAACCAAAACTTGATTTTAAGCGAGCGCGTAAATGGAAGATCGCTGAACCAAAGTGGTTCGCTGGCATGGGTTATTTTTCATTGTCTTCATACATAGCACATCATATAGAGCGCGTAAGTAATTTGCAAACCCAAACCATAAAAGCGTATCAATTTCACTGAAAAATCAAAGTTGCTTGTCGCTAACCTTCACTTGCTAGATGCTCTGGATGCGGTATAACATGACTGTTTGGAATCCTAACTTGAAAAGACGAAGGCCTAACTTTAATGAACAGAACACGCTACAGTTAGCATCAAAACACCATCTAGTTGAGTTCTGGAAGAACTCATCAGAGCAGAAGAAGTCCAAGATTACAAAAAAGATAAGCAATATGGTCATTGAACTATTAAAGGAGCACCAAAGAGATGCATCTGTTGGATACCGTAGTATGCTAGAGAAAATGCTTGGTCTTATTCCAATATCACAAGCAGCTGGTATTTGCCGGATTGACCTCGTTCTCACGTTCGGTACGTGCCTTTTAAGGATCGTACAAGCGTAAGCGCTGACTTTAAACAATAGCTACTGGAAAGAGAAAAACGTACAGTGGTGAAAACAAAGAGAGGATTTTTATTGAATATCTATTTTATTCTCCATTGAAACGGATTGGTAAACAGACTGAGATTATTTTGAAACGTATAGGTCGATTGCTACAAAGTGAATATGTAGAAACAAACGCTTGGTACCCTTTTTTTTTCCTTTTTTTTTCTCTTTTTTTTTCTCTTCTTTAAACAAATCTCTGAGATTTGATCCTCTAAGTTTATGCTGCTTTCTTTGTGTGGGGTCACTGCACTACCAGGATCAATAATCGTATAGTACCCTCTGTAGTGTAATGGCAAATCACGCTTGGTTGTAGCCCGAGAAATGGTGGTTCGATTCCATCCCGAGGGATTAACTTTTTTTCCATCAACATTGCTGAAGTATTTCGCGCTTACCACTTTTAACAGGGACCTTATCACTGCTCAAGACCGAAAAAAGAAATCAACAAAGCGTAGAGGAAAGAAAAAGGATAATAAGAGAAAGAATAACTCTAACCGTAAAGACCGCCGACAACGTGGAAAGAACAACCAGATTTTTTTCAATGAACTTGTAAACGAGATTGTAAACCAAGGTATCAAAGCAGTAGAACAGGAACGAAAGGCTGCCGATAGTCCAGGATCCAGACAACACGTTTCAAGCAAATCAAAATCTCTCCCTTCGTTACTTCCGCCTGTAGACCAATCAAAGAAGTTCCAGCAAGTCCAACCACGTCGCGTTAAGCGCCACGTACAATCTAAATCACTTGGGAAGAACAGTCCAACGAAATACCAGAAAAAACCCGAACAAGGCCCAAACAGTGCTAGAAGTTCAAGACCAAGCCATAGCTCACCAGTATCGGCCCGCACACGAAAACCACAAGTTCCACCTCATGCACACAGCCCATCGCCGACTCAATCAGCAACACCAACTAATTTTATGTCGAGAAGTCAAGATTCAGTATTACAAAGAAGTAACTCGGCATCATCTTCAATAGGTGATAGCATTTCTCTAAGATCAAGCGCAAAGGCATTCTACCCTGGCAGATACGCTCAACTTACACCACAAGCTACTGTAGTTGATAGTGTAGATCACCATCACCAAGCTGGTATTTTAGAGCAACCCTTCGCTATTATACCTCAAAGACAGCAACGTACAATACAACAGCAACAAAGGCCACCACGAAGAACAAGAGCAAAGTCACTTAACTACGATGGACCTGGTGTTAATGACCGTTCAAGACGTCAGGCTTTTGTTTATCAAAGACCTGTACAGACTGTTAATTCAACACCTTCTCAAGTGCCTAATTCAGAGAACTTACTACCAAAGAAAGCAATGCCAACTGGTCCAATAAGTACAGTTAGCGAAGTTAGACTAGGAAGTGTTGCTCCTCCACCTCATAATATTCCACCTGATCTTTCAACTCATACAAGGCGTGTTGGTATTCTACAAAGACAACATGCTCCAAACAGGGAACAAGATTATTTACCAAGGTAAATCATTATCACAAAGAACACGTGTTGAGTTTGTGCTTACCTTTTTTTTTTTTCACAGTGCTGGTTTGTTACAGACAGCTATTGCTAATAATCATGCTCGACGTCAACACATGCCTCCAATTCAAGACGAGAGCGCATACTCTCTACCTGATAGCTTGGCTGGAATTATTCAAACTTCCAGAGCGATGGAACTACATATGAGACAAGCTGCTAGACAGCAGAGTCAAGTACATGGACACTTTTTACCAAGGTACATCATCTGTTCTGGAGTACTTTTTGGCTAATATAATGCTTAAGTGTTGGATGGCTATCAGCTGTACCTGGTCAACCTTTTTGGGATCCCAGATACGATCCACGTGCTCCTTACCCACGTAATGCAATACCCCCACCTCGTGGTCTGCATTATCCTCTTTGGGTACATTAGAACACTCTTCAAATAAATACTCAGTGTCTTGTTGTAGGATTTATTCGAACGCCAAATGGGATTCAAGCATCATACTCCTGCAGGACAAATACCTATTGAGAGGTATGTGACTAAACAAAAGCTTTTCTTTTTTGTCTCTTTTGCTGAAACTATTCAGACCTGGTACTTCTACCCACTCAACTCCGATGGCAGTATCTTCACCTATATCATCACCTGTGCATTCCCCTAGACAGTATGTGATTTATTGTGGACTTTTTTAACCTTCTCTTAGATGGCCAACTGCCTTGCTAAGTACAAATACGTCTAGTCAAGTTAATCAGCGTTCTGTATCTCAATCACCACCAAGAGCAAGGTATGCTATCTATTAGAATATTAAACCCTGACTTACTTTGTCCAGACATCGAAATTTACGTGGTTACGAGCGCGGTAGACACGACACTGATCGATCTAGATCTCTGTCTCGATCACCTACTGCAAGAGTAGCTGATGATCCCTTGACAAGACGACGCTCATCTTTGGCTTCTGTACGCCTTTTTTATACTGTAGTAGCAACACCTTAACAATACTCTAAAGAGCGAACATACTGCAGATATGGCAGACTTTATTATACCTAAGCCACTGCTATTTGAATCTGATGATATGTCCACAGAACTCACTGAAAAGTACAAATCTTATGCCAGTTTAAGAATTCCTTACTGACCATCTCTTTTAGATTACACAGCGAGGTTATTATGCTTGAAGAAGAGGTTAATAGAATGATGCGTGATCAAGAAAGATTCAGACGGTCTGCTCTTGATAACATTAAGCAGCTTGTTCGGATAGCTTGGTCAAAGTCTAGCCCTAAAATAAAGGTAAGAACGCTGAAAGTATACTTGGCGTACTAAGTTTGTTTAAAGAAATTTGGTTCATATGCCAGTGGCACTGCTATACCTACTAGTGACATCGACTTGGTTCTACTCATACAAGGTGGTACACCTACTTTGGAGAAACTAAGTAAGCTACTAAAGGCACGTGCTGGATAACTCTAACAGATTCTACTTTTCTGTAAACTTTGGTTGTCTGATTGTCCTTTTTAGTGTATGGACTGGGTACAGCCAGAATCAGTAAATCATGTTGAACATGCTACTATGCCTGTAGTAAAGTTTCTTACATCAGATAATATTCAAATAGATATCTCTCTTGCTTCAGGATCGGCTTCAGCAAGACACCGGTATGAAAAAAAATTACAATACATTTTTTTCTTTTCAGATACTTACGTTTTATCAAGTGGTATCGAGTCACGTGTATTTGTTGATCATGCTGCTATAAAATATCCTTCTTTAGTACCTCTTTTATTCGTTATCAAGTCTGTACGTGCTATTTTTAGATGATTTAAACAAGATGTCTCAAAAACTGACCTTATTATTCTTAGTTGGTTGTAAAGAACAGGCTACATAATACTTATGAGGGTGGCTTATCTTCATATGCACTCACGATAATGATGGTATCTTTCTTAACAATAATTAAAAGACCAGAATCTGTACAGAAAGGCATCATCGGTACGCTTTCTTTCTCAGAAAAAACAGTTCAACAAAGATTACAAAAGTGGGTTTTTTTTGAACCATGCCGGATGCTTCGTTTGCTTTTTTGTTGTATTTTATGCCTACAGACACCTGTGGATTTTTCCAAGTTTAAATTGATATTAATGTTTTAATACTAGGTCCTGGTGATGATCAGAACTTGGGCGTTTTATTACTTAAATTTTTGGATCTTTATGGATCTTTGGATTATGACAAAGTAGCTATTACTCACTTGGGTCATACAAAGACTGAAAAGGCATTCACTGCTGCAACAACAATACTAGATCCTTTTGAGAATAGCAATAACCTTGGAAAGAATACATATCGTATAAAAGAGATCAAAGATGTTTTTCTAAAAGCAAGAAGGTACAAAAAAAAAACAAAAAAAAAACTCTTCAAAGACTTATCCATACAGTTCTCTTCGTTCAAATTCTACTGTATTTTTTTCCTACCCCCACCCCACAGAATACCTTACATTCGTTCTCGCTAAGTCAAACGGTGTTTTCATATGAAAGGGTGGGAGGCAAAAAACAGGCAGTCTTTTTTTTTTCTTTTTGGTGCCTTGGCCGTGCTTCAAAGTGACTTCAGAGTTTTTCACTTGGTACTTTTCTTATACTAATTTCTTGATTTTTAGGGAAGTCAACACTCTAATTCCTACTCTACTGATACATTTGGAATCACCATTGTAAATAACAAGTGTAAATAATTGTAAATAATAAAATGCATAACTTCACCAAACTAGAAAAGATCTCTCAAGACCTATTTCACGCCATTGAGAAACATCACAGTTCAAAATTATTAGCAAAAATTGGCCACGATAATTCCAACGTTTGTATTCATTCTCCTTGTACATTGTCAACATACTGGCATTGTTCACGCAATTGACCATTGTCACGAACATAATTTTATTGGAATGGAATATAAAGATTTTTATACCATCAACACTAAAGTTAATTTCTTCACTTTTTGTAAAGAACAGATGAGCCATACTCGTCATATTCTTCTTTTAGCATTAAAATATCACAAAAACTAGGTGAAGAAGCAAGTATAGAGCCTCCAAGCCATGCAGATTGCTTTCTGTCAGGCGGAGCAATAATATTTACATTCATATCAGGAGAAGCAATGGGAGATAATTCCTTATGCAAACGCTTATCAATACCATCAAACATTGTGTTTCCACCTGATAGTATAATATTCCATACATCTCCTTATGTAGATCAGAGTCACACACCTTAATTGAGTTGTTTATCAGGTAGTGTATGCCTAGAGATTTTAATTCAATCAAAGAAGGTTTGAATAGAGCTTCAGGGCACTTGAAGCGTTCGGCACCAATAGACGATGTAAAGTCTTTGCCACCGCCGTATTCATTGTTAAGATAATCTGTGGTGATTGCTTTTATAGTCTCTTTCTGGGGGTCTAGAGCAATATAACAGAGTTTTTCTCTTAAGCAACGAGGAATATCATGCTCAAGACCATGCCAATTCATGTCGTAACAGGAGTTACCATTTGCACTGAGCAGCTTCCTAAAGTATTTACCTAGATCATAGCCACCCATTCGTATACGCGATATAGCATGATTGATAGCATAACCTTCGTATATTGGTACAGCATGAGTGAGATCAAAACCAGAATCGAGCACAACACCTAAACAAAAAAATCAACTAAGAAATAACTATTTCCCACTTGTTATTTTACGCAGTCTCAGCAGTGTCGGTTATACTGTTGTATACATACCTGTTTTCCTTCCAACAGAGAGTAAAGATAGTATTTGTGGTATTGTTAAGTACATACCAGGTACTTTAAACGTCTCAAACATAATTTCTGTCATTTTTTCTCTGAAGGAAGTGAACATCCAATGTTAGTTAAACAAAAAAGTCAGTATATGATATTACCTGTTTGCTTTTGGACATAGTGGAGCTTCTGTGAGGAGAACAGGGTGCTCCTCTGGCTCAACAGAAAGTACGCTATAAAGAGTATAGTGCCATATGTGTTGCATATCGTCCATGTTGGTTATAACGCCACGGTTCGATGGTCTTGTCACTATCGTTCTACCGTGCTTAGATACTGCTTCTTCGGCGATAAACGGGTGCATTTTACAACCCGTACACCCTGTTCCTGGCAATACCTCACAAACACAGTGGTGTCCATAATAGCGTCCTACAAAGGCTGGAAAGATGGCTCTTGGAGTTTCTCCTGAGAAACCGGCTTTTACCATATCAGTGCCATTATCTATAACGACAGCTATTGCATGAAGCAGTTAGAGTGAATAAAAGCAAAGTATCGTAAAAAAAAACCACAAAAAGCAATCATACTTGCAACTACGTACTTGTTTGTTCCATGTTTGCTATTACGCTAATAAAAGGATTGTTTGTGGGAGGTACCACGTGTGATGTTTTTGTTTTGAGACGAACTAATAAATTTGTTTCAATTCAACTAAAATCTCTTGCTCCCAAGGTTATTTGAAAATACCTCGAAGACATCCATCCTAGTCCAGAAAAGAACACTTTTGGGTCGTAATATGCACAGAGTAAGTGTATGTTCACAACACAAAACTTGCCCAAGGAAATGTATAATGTTCACGTAACAGTTTTCAGATTACCCCTTTGTTTACTTAGCACTTACGATATTTTGAGAACTCAACGTTCTAGTATCTATCTAAAGCGATCACGTGCCATTGTACGTTAGGTGTACTCTGGAAATCTCTCAGTTGCAAATAGATTCAAAGACAACTCGCGTTCGACAAGTTCCCACATTGATGCCTAAATGTTTATAACTCACTGGTTTGTCCTAAGGAATGCTTTGAGTGTGATTAATGCGTTATGTAGACCTTGACTGTTGACTAATGTATATGACATTTCTAAGTTCAATCAACAATGGAATAAGGGAAATAATATACTTTATTTCTGTAAGTGTCCATGTTCCAACGTGAATTCTTAAATACGGTTGAAATAGGTTCCTCGTAGTAGCTACACCAGTATGCAACCTTTCTTCACGGAACAGGAATATCCTGACTGGCACCTACTGGATTCGCTCTGATGTATTTCCTTGTAGCTAGAAAGTCGTGTACACTATGGCAATAACTGCATTGGCTCTGTTGTAACCACAACAGAAACCAGACCATACAATAAATAAAACCTGAAGCGTACACTTACCCTATGTACATTACACCCACTTATAAATTGTTTATCGTGTAAGATGGTTCTGAGGTGAGTAAAAACGTCCTAAAGATTTTCGAAATCCCTCAAGTATAAAAAAAACAAACAAGTATTTGAGTGCAATTGAAGCACGTGCAAATAACTGCAAGCTAAAACTGTATAGCTACCTCCACTCGGATTACACTGCAACTATTGATTTGAGATTACGTTAGAGAAAAAAAGGAAAAATTGGTTGGCTTAGTCCAGATCATTCAACTGCGACAAAAAAAATGGATAAAAAAACGCGCAATCAGACAGTGAAACTCGTCTGAAGTTTTTTTATGTGTATTACTATCATTAAAAAGTAGTTCTACAAGTGATCGCCAATACGTATCGTTCGCTCTTTTAAACCAGTTGGTTTATCGTACTCAATAGATAATACAGTTCGCAGGGTATGACATACGCGTACTCCCATAACCATGATAACCATGGGAGGTTTTGTACCCAGTAGGGACAAATCCACTGCAAATTTAATGTACTGTTTATCTAAATCTGCTGTTGAGCGAGTACGGTTAAAACATTGAACAACTGAAGGAGTAAAAGACGGTTTCGTATTACGGCGGGAACTTCATATTAAATAACGGTCATCTTTCTTGCCTACAAGCCAAATCACAACGCCTGTTCGTTGGTGCCCTTAAGAGTACAGCCCCTTATACAGAAAACTTGTCGTCTCGAAACTCAGTACAATTTTCGTCTTCTCGCCTGTAACTGGTGCTGCTACGGTCATTTAGTCGTCTACTTGCCACCTCTAAACCTAACAACTGTCTGCTACGCGTATTACGTAGTACGATTCAGTACATAAATGAACACTGTACTTAACATGTTTACAAAATGTAACCACGTGAACATCAAGTTTGTCCTGAAAAGTACTGCAAAGCAAAGCGTTGCACTGCACTAAAACGTAGTTGGTACTTATTATCTTGAAAACATAAAAAAAGTCCCACCTTGTCCGGAAGATACACGATCTCCTCCAATTTATTGTACTGCCGAAAGCTCTCATCTTTTTATAGTTGATACCTAGGCGTATAACAGCACCTCTTAACCGCGCGTGATACTTCAGTCTATGTTGAAAATACACTTCGTTTTGCACTTAGCGCTTGGTATTAAGACCACATTAACCAACCGCAATCAACACCACGGTCATAAAGCGCAACAATAACGTACACAATCCCTAAACGGTAATCTTACGAATACTATAAAACAAGTATATTGGAAGCGAAGAAAAAGTAATCGACTATTCTTTAAGATAAGGTGTTTTTTACATTTATTTTACAGAGTGCAACAGTTGGCTCTCAGATAAGGTAGGGGTTAGTTTCTCGCTAATATACAAGTGCTTTTTACAAATGATTATTGTCAAGCGAAATCGGGGGGAGGTAATTAAGTGCAAGCCAAGGTTTTAAAGACAAGGTGGTGCATATTTGGTTTTGAAAAAAAAAGTTCAACAATCGAACAGTCTCAAGCGAGATGCACGATAGGGATCTTTGCTACTTCTTCAAAATTACGTCTGGAGTACTTTTTGCGGATAGTACTAAGGCTCGATTTCTAGAAATACAGCATAAACATACTTGTGATCACGTGAAGAAAAAAAAAAGAGAGAAAAATCAGGAAAAACAAAAAAGAACGATGAACGGTTACATACCTGCAGGCGGCGTAAGAGCGCGTTGATTTCTAGAGCACAAGCTCTGGTATCGCATTCACGATAGGTAGTATAATGCTCCAAGGTTGGTGTCTAAAAGAACAGTAAGAAACCCGTTGGAACAAACTTTCAAAAAAAGAAAAAAAAAACAACCGTACCCAAACTGGGTTCTCATTGAGCATAGCACGTGCGATAAATACGCAAGAAGCAGCAATCAATGATGGTGGGTATTTGAGCATCTTAACATCCAAAAGAGGGATCTCACAGAGGTATTTTGTCAAGGTATGCGCCTTCAAGTCTGATCGAGCAGCCTGTTTTTTAAAAAAAATCAGAATACATTTTCTCGCTTTAACACCGCATTTATCGTCTCATTTTTAAAAGACAAGGGATATAACGTACCTTGCTGAAACGACGTAAAAAGTGAAGTGCAGTTGGGACAGTTAAGTTCCATTTTAGGGTGTTAAGAATCAAGGCCTCCATTTCGAATAATTGTTCCTAAATTAAGACTCAATTAGTAAATCACATAAAACAACTTGCACGTGAGAATTCTGAAAGGAAAAATACAGTCGTAGTAATTACAAAAAAAGGGCGATGCGTATTTATAAACTGAGAATACTACCAATCACGAGGTGATATCTCAAAAAGCGACCGAGGAAAAAAGCGGACAAAAAAAAAAAGTTACGGAAAAAAAAATCTGGATGTCTATAGATAGATACCTTGCTATAAGAGTTATCAGTGATATGAATAAAGTCAGCACTCTCAGGAGGGTAGATTTCTTCATACTTTGCGGCGATAAAGAAGGCACCAATAGCGACAAGCTAAAAACAAAAAAATCAGGAATTGCAAAAAAAAAAAATAAGCGCGTAGACGTCCACGTAGAAGGAAAAATGGAGCGAACAGAAGAAAAAAAAGCCAAAAAAAGAGTACAAGGAGAAAAAGGATAAGATTTGCGTCCATTTTTGAAATTCAAAAATAACCGCGTAAAACAAAACAAAAAAAAAAATTAGCTTAAACGCACTTGTAATTGGCCGCGACCAGTTTGGTGAGCAGCTAGGAATCTATCTAAAACATTTACGGCCAAATAGAGTGTTTCAGGGAGCATTAGAAACTTTGTGTGAACAGCAACCATCCAATCTACAAGAATAGCACGCATTCTATACAACAAGAAAAAATATGTTAGTACAAAAAAAAAAGCGCGAGTGGCGGGTATTTTTTTTTTCAAAACATTTTTTTTAACTGGTTTTTCTTACCTTTCGTTTATGTCGCTTTGCTCTTGCATATATCTAGGATTAATTCCACTTCTCTTTTCTAGGTCACGAAGTTCTTCAAAAATCTCGTTTACATTTGTAGTTTCAGCCTTTTTGAGAATGTCTTAGTGAGAGTAGTGCTTTTGTAATGTACCTGTGGGTCTTTGTGGTCGTATAAGTCGATATCATCCCAACGCTGGTTGATAATTGTTTCGTCTATCTCCATTGGGTCGATGTTCGCTTGTTGCATGTGCTTTATTCTCTTTTGAAGCTGCATTTTGTTTGTAAATGAGCGTGTGCGAACACGAGGCTTTTGAACCTCTCGCAATGTAGCGGACTGTTTGGATACGGCCTATAACATAGTATAAGGGCTTTAAAGTATCCGGTAGCAACGTACAGGTTTTTTTATCTTACTAGCGAATCTTGAGGCTCTAGACTGGTTGGTGATATTAGTAAGAACACTGCGAGCAGTGCCTTGCTTGAAACCAAGACCAGGGCGCTTGGTGGATTTGGTTGTACGCATGTTTTCGGTATCGCCGTACGAGCGCATTGGGAAGCGGTAGTTTCTGTCTACGTTCATTTTAAGAAATGTTTGAGGTTGCCGTTTGTATGTGGCGGGTAAAGTTTGAATAAAAATGCTTAACGGTAAACAAATTCAAGATTTTTCTGTCAAGCGGTATTAACTTAACGCGCCTCTGTTCGGGTCGTTGTGGCGCTTGAAGACGTGTTTACTTGTTTTTTGTCCGAAGCTAGCTGTGAGACTTTGAGCCACGCGTAGCCACGTAACTTGAAAATTTTAGCGATGAAACGACATCTTATCGCGCGTACTATCCGTACAAGGCACAAATAGAACTTTTCCAAAATTACGGGTTTTTTAGTTTTACAAAACTTCGTTTTCTGCTTCACCGGACATAATATAGACACAACAGTTGTGAGGTCACTTTACAACCGCAATAATTGGGTAAAAACCGTTTAAGTTTGCTGAAACGTTGGCTCACTTTGTAAGTTTACTTTTTCGTTTATTGGGAATACTCAATGCCCCCTCGCGTAAATTTCTCATAACAAAAGTTCTTATGGAATTCGTGGGAAAACTATACGATGATTCTGCACAAGTGTTCAATTTCATGAAAAATTCTACGACTTATACCAAAACCTGTAGTTCATAATATAATTACAAATAACATATCAACAACACGTTATGTACACCATGTATACAAATACTGATGATCTGGGATCATCTGGAGGCTCGTCTATACCAAATTCACCACCATTACGCTTTGGTGACTTTGGGAGTGAAGAAAGAGAGATGTTAGCGCAAAGGTTATGCGAAGTGAAGAGTGAAATGCAAAATATACGTACGTATGACGGTGCTGGTAACATAAAAATTGAATTCGAAGTATAAAACTACCTGGAGTCTTAAAGGTTGGTTTTACGTGGGGTGGTGTATTCTTATAACGCTGATATCAAACCAAACATACGAAGCTATTGAATTAACGCTCGCGAATGGCTTTATAAATATATAAATGGCATAGATAAAATAATGCGACCATTGCGAGGCTTATACATAGCGTTACAATATTTTGGCTGTTTGATGATCAATTTTACTACAATATTCGCGTTACACCACCCCTACAACCGCCTTTCAATTATTTTTCGCACTGGATTTTTTTGAGCGGTTTATTTTGTAAACTTACATTTACCTTAGCTGCCTTTCACGAACCAATTGCAATCTCGAATCCATCGGGCTCATTAGCTAATTTGCGCTTCTCACCTGATCCTCGCGGCTACACGCCTTTACATTACACATCGGCCCTCGGCAAGAATACTAGTACCTCCGTGCTACTTGAGGATAGACGTGTAAACGTGGATGCAAGAGAACCTAGAGAAGGTACGTACAGTTGAGAATCCTAGATAACGGAACTCTCCGAGAAAAAAAAAACCACAATAATCAAAAGGCTAACCGCTGTTTTTAGGGTTTACCCCACTCATGTTCTCTGTTGTGAATCATCAGGTGGAGTCTATTACTACTCTTATCGAACAAGGAGCCAACCCAAACTTGAAGGATTTTACGGGACGTACCCCTTTATATTTGGCCACCCAACTCGCATTTACCGACGTGGTACGTATTCATTACCCAAGTTTTCGCGTGTTTGATGAACGAAAGCGTTGATCACCCAAAAAAAATCTTTGCTTCTTTCTTGCAGCTTCTAACCGAATTCCTTTAGGTAAAATATCTGGTTGAGAACAGTGCAGACCCAAACCAAGCTGACCTGGACGGCGTAACACCTCTCCACGCAGCAGCTGCCTTGGGAAACATGAAATGCATTGAGATCTTAATACGGAATGGCGCTTGGATCGACGCACGCGACAATCAAGGAGAAACACCCCTTTTTTTTGCGCTACGCGAAGGTCAGCACGAAGTTGTGAAGTACGTTTAACCAATTCCTAGCGTCCACAAGGCTGTGTTTTTTTTTGTATTTTTGTTTTCTTTTCTGTTAAATATTACAACTTTTTCCTAACATTGTTATTTAGGGCACTTATATCTTGCGGTGCAAACGTATCAATCGAAAACAGTGACGGTGAAACCCCTATCGATTTCAGTGAGGACATAGGCGACAATGCAATGTTCTCATTCCTCTCCTCTGTCAACTCTTCAAAAGCTCCAGGCGTCATGCTCGTAGAAGGAGACTCATTCGCAACAGTATGCCCTCCTCCAAACTCAGGGCGCGACTTTGACAGCCTCGCAAATGGCATCGGAAAAATGTCTGTCGAGTACGCTGCTCCTCCGTCACCTCTGGAATCTAGAAACCTCCTCAACAAGTGGGTCATGTGGTAAGTATTTTTTTTTTGTTTTTTGTAGATTGCTAGTTTGTTTCTCGTATTAACGCTTATTTCTTAGGTAACATATATGCGGTCTAGGACGAAATCATTACCCATCTTGTTACACCCCCTTTTTCCAAAATTTTCAAACTCCCCTCTCGCTAAAACCAAAAAAAAAAAAAAAAAAAAGAAATTAATCCTCTTCTATCGTTCTGGACCCTTGTAAACTATTATTGTAAGAAATAAATAATGTAAATACCAAAAATGAATAGTTTTGTTACCCCATTGAGTTCGTGGACGAATCTACAAAAACCCCCAAAATGTTGTAAAAAAAATTAAAAGTCGTCCATCGCTCTAGGTTGGTTTTGTGTGATTTATTTTGCGTCCTGCGCATCCCGCTACGACAATACGGCGAGACGGCTAACGCAAGGACTACTGAACCCAAAAACCCCCACGGACTGCACTTGACTCTCACTGCTTCCCTCCACCAATCTCCCATAACGCATCTAGCATCTCGTCTCTGACTAGCTGCTCGGATTAGGATCACATAAAAATGGAACGAGGTCACTTACCGTCTCTTGATTATTCACTGGGCAACGAGCAAATAATGTCCATGCCTCCACCGACTATCCCAACCGTGACGAACAGTGGAAACAAGACACCCAAACCAATAAAAGGCAGTTCCGCTGTAGAGAAACGCAACCTTGCGTTACTAAAGGATGTATTAAAAAATGCACCCCCAGGCACGTATACACCCTCGTTTGATGTATTGAAGCGCAAACAGCATTAATTTTGCATAAATACAATTTATTGTCACTTTCTGACCAGATGAGCAGATGTTCACATCTACGTTACGCCTGGGCAGGTCAGAAACGGCATAAAAGCTGCGAAATACGATAAGTCTTCGCGACAAACCGCACCAGCCGTCACACTTGGGACGAGCGTTCAGGCAGTCTTCTTTTACATCAAATCTGCGAGGTGCGCGCGTTGTTGTATTTTATACAGCAGGACAGGAAGCAAAAACTTTGTTTATTTCGCGTGATTTTACAAAACACGTCCAAATGCATTTATCTTTTTTTTAGTGATGCCAGGATGATAAGAATCAGGGATGACGGCCACAAGGGCCGAATCACCATCGTGCCTGATCGCAGCATTCAAACGCAAGCTGGATGGCTTGGAACACAGGTTAGTAGTTTTTTTATGGTAGTTGGTTCATTCTACAATACGAGGGATGGGAAGCAAGGGTTTTTATTTTATTGTGAACTAAAAAACTTGTGTTTCGCATATTAACACTCGCGCTAGTATGGTGGATGTTATCTTAAGTACATTCGCAAGGTAGACTCCCCGAATTACAGAAAGAGCATAGTCATAGATTTTCCGTTCCCCGACAAGCAAGCTCATGTAAGACACGTCACAATGATTTTTTATGGCTCGTTTCCAAGTTTGAAACTTGTTTTTCCGAATTATTTTGAAACGAAAGCCGAAGTAGCCACGTCCGGCACTTTCGCTTTTTTTCGTTTTTTTTGGACTTTGTTCAGTAGTAATCGTTTCTTAATTGTAGGTTCCATTATCCCCAGAATACGCAAGAGACGATGGAAGTACACACGACTATCATAATAAACAACATGGCAGTGTATCGTTTAAAACACCATCACCAAAAGGTTCAAAAAATGCTATATCGCGAAAGGCTCCTATAAAGAAGCAGTGGGCACACTTTATACAAAAAAATTTACAAGGAAAGTGCCTGACTGCCCACGTCAATGTTTACTTTTTATCATCTACAAAGGACACAAAACAGCATTGGCGTAAGTGTTTTACAAAAGAAGACGAAGATGCGCTCGACAAACGCGTTTCGGAGCTTTTTGTAGATCCAGATAGGTTTCTCAAGAATGATGGCTGGAACCTATGGAATCGCGTAGACGAACCTTCTGGATACACCTACAACGTTAGAATCATTCAACCGCAAAACTTTGATTCATTCATGTGGGAGCACAACGGTATGTGCTTCTCTATTGAAGTGAACATGTCTGCTGTAGAAGGCATTGAATTTGCGGGCATTCCTGTTGGCATCTCCGGTATTCAGATGGCTGAGTTTATAGCAACCGCTTACGGTATTGAACGCGATGTTGTTGGTGGCCAACGTATGACAAATGCTAACGGTACTCCTTCGGATCGTATTGTTGTCGGTTTGAAGAGAAAACAAGCTTGCTTCAAACAAAGCGGTACTTTGGATTTATCTAATGAGTTACAAATGACAGAGCCTGTTTATATTCGTTATTCTGTTCAAGATAGGAAAAAGCGCAGACGAGTTGATACTGATGTTAAGCCTATTGTTGCTGAAGTAAAAAAGCAGGATAACGCTTAGACTATGTGCAAGAGGGAAGAAAATGGGTTCTATTTTTTTTTGGGACACGTTTTTTTTTTGAAACCTGTAAACGGAGTTAGCCACTTTGTTTTGATAGAATAAATAGAAAAAAGTCCAAATTAAATACGCTAAGACCAAGGCGGTCAATCTCTTCCATAAGAATAAGTAATTTAGCGCCTTAGCGCATATACCCCATGACGTCATATTGGGTGTGTACCATAACCAAAAGAGTGCTTCGGCGAGGTCTCAAATAAAAAGGTGCTGACATCTACTACCATGCCAACCGTCATCGCACGTGCATGAATAGGTATTCAATACGCATATTCCGTTTAAAGAGCAGTTTGAATCTCTTGTAAGATTGGGAAGAGTTCAACCTTGAAACGCTTTGGTAGAGCTTTTTTAGACAATTTCGGAGTCAAAGAAGTCGGAAGAAAAGTAGTTGGAGTTGTTTGGTTTTCATGTAAAAGTCAGTTGAGCCAGTAGTTTGTAGGTCATAACGTTGCCACAACTTCATATCAAGCTTGACTGAGGTACTTTACTTCAAAAACCTCAGGTTATGTATGATACATAGAATATGATGTCTACATAGTAATTTGTTTATTTTTTTGCTACTAACGTAGTCTTATCTTTAGCGACGCCGTGTATATCGCCAGACTTGAATCCAACGGTGACATGGAAATCCTTTGGACTCAATCCTAGTTCTTTCCTACAAAGAGGTCATCTAAGATTGGATTTGAGTTCTTTTTTTTTTCATACCTTGCTGTGTTTGCAGATTCCCACGTGATAACCTTAAAGTAAGTTTGTTGATCGTTTTTTATTACTGTACCAAGACCCTACAACAACAAAATGTCAACTGCTTTGTTTTTTGTTATATTTCTTTTATGTTGCACCTCATCCTTCCAGTCATCTGTTACAATATCAGTAATGGTATCTACAAGTTTTTTAGAAAGAGCTTTCTTCTCTGCGCTTGTTTTTGTGGCTTTTAAGAGTTCTTTGTATTCAGGAGGTGAAATGATTGTAATGTGACCTTTCTCTCCATCTCTTGCTGTCCTGAGTCCCTCTTCCAGTTAACAACTGTACCTCGTGCACCTCAATATAGTTCAAGGCACTGACTGATTGTTTTTTTGTACCTGTTAGCGAGCCACTCTTTTGGAACACTTTCAATTCCGTGTTTTGCTGAAAAGTCTGCTGATGGTCCAATTAAATGGACGTATTTGTATATGTGTTGGAATTCAATGCGTTCCAAGGCTGCGCCAGCTATTTATTGTCAGTTTTGAATGAAAACGGTACATCTGATGTATAAAGCGTACCAACGTGGTTTTTAGGCTTGCCGAGCGTAATATGACGTTTATCTCCACTTCCCGAGCTGTAGTGATCTAAACCGATTTCTTCTGCTGCATCATGCAAGTTCTTGCGCTGTGTTTTAGAAAGCGAAGGAGAACACTCGAGTTTGTCGTCTTCTATCTTCAAAAACTTTTCTAATAGCTTGTACAGTTCCTCATCATTATCTACAGCGTCTTTGGTGAGTTTTTTGGCCTCTACTATTTTCTTTAGGTATTCTTTCTCCTCTTCGCTTTGAGGCACCTGTTTAGGGTTAATTTCGTGGTGTATATTGTTACCAGTACACGAGCGATTGTTTTTGAGTACGACATGACAATTGAAAAGTCAAACAGCAGCGAACCGGTTGAATTTTGCGGAGGTTCGTTTACTGATTAGGAAAGTGACACAACTACCTTATTGAGCAAATACACATGGTTTCCGGGCAAACTCGTCCTCACAACTATCCAACCTCCCTGTGGTAAATCATACAAAGTCAAAAAAAACGGAGAAACTATTGAACTATGACATTTTTCCGTTTTGTAAACAAGAATAGCAATATGGCTTGCCACCAGTGGTTACTACTTTGCGGATGCATTCGTGCGAGAAATAAGAGCCAAGTAGCTGTACGTCGGAGTCTACGTATAGGATTTACACGCGCTTCAATAGGTATTGTAATTATTGGATTATTTGATACGTTTTAACTTGTTTTGTAGGACTGTTGAGTGCTCTTTCGTTCTTTTACTTTTTCATACTTGTTTGTCTGCAAATTCATCAATACCGTGAATTTGATGCGCGTGTGAAACTTGTAAAGGCAGCTATTGATCTTGCACATGAGGCTGGTGAAGAACGCGATTTATCGGCTATATTCATTAGTTCAAATGCTACCCTTGAAGTACAAGAAACTAGTACGAATCAATAATTAGGTTATTGAGTGCATTCCAATACAACAGCGCTGTTGTATTTTTAGTCTGTTTTTTCTTTTGTATTTCATTCGAATGAGCAAAAGTTCGTTAGTTAACTGACTATCTGTTTTGTTTAGTTGACTCAAGAGTCGGCGTTGACGAAAAGTTTAAAGAGTTGGAGAAGTTGGTAGATAATTCGATTGTAAAATTCGATCTGTTGGATAGTATTATTGAATATGGTAGAGGTTTAGCAGAAGAACGTAGACAAGTATGTTAAGTTGTGTTTTTGCCTTTTTGGGCATACATATTCGGAGATTAGTTTTTTTTGCCTGACTTCGGGCTTTTCAGATCGACGAACTCGCTGTTGACTTCCAGCAATCACTTGATTGGTATATTACTTGGAACCGTCTTATATTCGATTTTAGTCTTCAAGAGAGCTTCTCAGAGTACGCTGATAGTTCTCGATCTTTATACGGTGTTGTTCGTGAAGCTTTGGTACGTTATCAAGTGAAACTACAAAACAATTTATTGTTATGATCTAGTTCGGAGAATACGAAGGCGAAGAGCGTGGCTACATTGGTGTAATATTCACGAGAGGTATTGTCACGGTTTACTTTTGGCAAGTCTACGCGGTCCTTATTTTGTGTAGGCTATGTCGTTGATATCCACGAGTACCTATCTGTTACTGACAAGCTCAGCCAAAAGGATTCCACAAGGCATGAACTAGAAGTACGCGTAACTGCTCCTTTCTTTTTTTATGTTTAAGTTGGCTTTCTATCTCATCATGCTTAGGTTGTCTTAAACACAATTCAACAAGAACACTTTAAAGCGGCTTTGGTGCGTATCTTAACATGCACTCGTTTCCTCTTATCCACAAATAGACCACTCCGGAAGTATTAGCTGCTGTGGCAATAACCGATGAATGGAGAGAACTTGTTGTCAGGGTGAGTACTACACTAATTAAGTACGGTGTGACGTCTGACTTGGTATTTCCAGCATTTTGAAGACTATAATGAAACAAACCCTTTCCCTGTTGACGCTACAAAGTGGTACAGTAACATGACTATCCTCACTGAAGCGTTAGTTCCGTTTAGAGCAGCTTTGTTGTACGTTTCTTTTTTCTTGCGTAGTGATGCAGTTGTAAAGCTTATTGTGGCTCTAGAGAGGATGAAGCAGAGATTCAACAGGCTCATATTAAAACTACGATAAGAAACCTTGTTATAGCAGCAATTGCCTTGGTTTTAGAGGTGACAGCTTGTTCTACTATAATATACCTAGCGTGGCCTGTTCTTAGAATGTTTTGGGAACTTGAAGGTCAAGCTAATCGGTAAGCACCGAAAAATCAATTGACGGCCTATAAGCTTACCAGCAAACAACTTTATTTTCGATTTGCGTCCTTTCTTTTTTTATTCTTAGATTTACGTATTAATATGACTTCTCGCTCATCCGTCTGTTTTTTTAGAATGATGAGTCGTACTATAGACACAAATAAGGGTACAGATACTCGAAATAGTTATAATAGTGAGGATGCAAGAGAAGCTCAAAGAACACCAAAACAGATTAATGAACACAACAAATTCGTTCTAGATGACAGTAAGTGATGTCTTTTTTTTTTTTTCTTTTTTTTTTCCTGAGTTTCGACGAAGAAACTAACTTTTGGCTTTCTTGTAGGTAGCTCTGGTTCAGAATCGATTGAAACTGAGCCTTCCACAATAACAGGGGTACTTGAAGAGTCTGAGGCTAAAGGCAGTGGTAGAGATGGTCCTTCTTCAGGCGTTCCTGAGCAAAGAGCAAAATCTTCTAGGAGTGGCGCTGTAAAAGCTAGAATTGCTCCAAAAGAAAAGAAAAGTCATAGGAGGAAGAAAAAAGCTACTCAGGTTAAGCCTTAATAGTGTTTGTAATAATTGTACATAAAAGAATAAAGAACACCTTTTTTGTTTACTTAACAACGATGTCAATCGTATACGTCAGTTTGGTTTTGCATTTCCTTTTGTGTTTAGTTTGTCTATTGTCTCAAGTGCTTCACGGTTTGTATAGTTACTGTCATAATAAGGATTGACTTTACTGTTTTGCATCGTCCACAGTATGCAGTTTTGGACATTCTGCTTTTGCCAATGCTCTCAAATGATTCTTTGAAACATACACTTTACGTCCAATAGTTACAGCCGGTATCTATCATTATCGAAGTAAGGTTTGGGGCAACCTATTACCGAGGGCTATACAGTATCGCGTAAGTATAAAAGGTAGATACCGAAGATGAAGAGGTTTGGTCATAAGAACTTCAAAACTAACCTTCAACTAGTTTTACTATCCAAGTTTCGAGAAGTGCTAGACACGTGTCAAAGTATCATGCAATACATTCATTATTTTGCTGATTCCACGCTAAAGTATTGATGGCTAGATGTTGAAGTGTTGATTGTCGTAAGTTCACCTTCAGCACATGCCGTTTGATGCACCTTCTCTGCAAGTAGCTTTTTGGATAAATTGGTGTCTTGTGCTGTTGCTATCGTGGTTTTAGATCGGGCTGTTCTTTACGCCCGATGCTGACAGAAGTTCCCCGCGAAGACTATCTCCGAGAGTGGTTTATCTGAATGAATCTATGAAATGGCTAAGGAACTTCATAAACATGTCCAACGCACCACAAGTATGGCGGAATCCGGCTGACGTACATTTTTATTTCCACCGTACACCGGTGAGCCGTAAATCGGCAATAGAAATTAGAGAGGCGATGAAAAAGCAATTTCCGCAGCTTAAATACCACCCTGGTGCGTATTATAGCGTTTTTATAACAGTTATTAATGTTTTGGTTTGTAGTCCGTCAGGAATCAGTAGGGCCTCACCCAACGCCTCATTGGGAAGCAGACTTTTCTACAATACAGCCTAGAGAATGGCATTCACTGTTTGGCCAAGTTTTACACTGGTTGATGCTAAACCACGGCGATCACAGTGTATTAATACACCCGAACACAGGGGAAACGCTAAAAGATCATACAACGAAAGCATTATGGCTTGGTGATAGAATACCTTTAGACACATACTTCTTGATCCCAAAGGTCGAAGATGATAGTGAAAGTGTGTTGTAAAACAAAATGTACAAAAATAAACAATTTGTAACAAATCGTTCAGCCGGTGAGAGATAACGCGCTTGTATGGTCAAGGATATCGCTACTTATAATAATTCAAGGTGCATTCAAAGCAGAGTCAATTTGTGACGAGACTGTAAGGTATATCGTCTCAGTGATGGTTGCATGAAAAGATTTGTTCAAATTTGGATGTTATCTGTAGCAAACACGTGCATGATGATCTATTAATAAAATCAATGGGGATTTAAACACGGGTACTATGTTTGTTATTGTTACGAGTGAAAAGACTTCGGAGTTTTAGATTGATGTAATATCGACAAAACAATTTACAACTTTTTTTTGTTTTTAGGATAAAACAGTTGCATTAAACAATGTCAAAAAAGGAAAGTGTTTTGAACTAACTCGTTTTGTTAGTGGAGTTTTTTGGGTTGCACAATGCAGCAAAGGTATATGAAACTGCACAGTCGAAACTTGCAACCCAGATATTACGATAATTGTCCGTCACTCTCAAAAGCATAATTACGAGCTTTTATACGTCTATAACCTACTAAATACGTCCCCGGATTTTTTTTTCTATTTTCGGAGCGTGACGTTTCAAAAACTACTGAAATTGCAAAAAAACAGTTTACACACAAGGATTGCATCATGAGCCTTATAGATCTTTCTTATCAACCTATGGAGATGCATAACCACAACGTGAGGTACATACGCTCGAAACAGTCAACCTTCTAAAAAAGAATCTCCAAAACCTTCCCTAAGCGTAAGAAGCTAACTATCAACTCGTAGAGCGCGTAGGGCATCTTCCATGTCGTCTGTACGCACAGTACAATACAAACCATGCATCACAACTAGTACTATTGACTATTTGGAGTCTTTTGGACCTATCTTAGAAGACAAGCAGAAATCTGCAAATAAGCAAGCTACATCGACAGGAAAGCTTCATTGGTCAGGCCAAGAACAACAAAGACGTACTACTAAGGTGCCAATGCAACGCACAGTAACAAGCAAACATATCACGCATCAACCCAGTACTGTACCATCAGGACCTAGAAGAGCACGTAGTGTTTCTACACCTCAAAGAGTTTCAGAAGTTGCAAAAAATACAGACTTCCAATCAGCTTACTCCGACGCTAAGAAACTCATGAGATATAACTATAGATCAGTGTCTACTACAGGCCCAGGCGCTCACACAAAGAAAGGGGCTTTAAAAAGATAATCGCTTTTTCTGTAAATATAGTAAGAGAATAGATCAGAAAGAGGACGCTCTTAATGACTATTAGGACTTAATTTATGAGCACAATAATGTAAAATAAATGTAAAACTTATGTAGAGATTTCTGCAATGTGAATTTTTTCGAATTTTTTTTTCTGTTTGGTTTTCTGCAAAACTAGCCGCAGAGAGGTTTTTTTTAATTCGTGGACGTTGATGTATTCTTAAATGTTACCATGCGCAAGTTTTTTAGAAAAAAAGGTAACCGTTGAGGACGGAATATGTGATTCTATTTTTACCCTCTTTTTTGTCAAAAAAAATTCTGTAAATCACAAAAAACAAGCAATGGTCGCATTGTATTTAACTAAACTAGATATGGTTTTATTTTTAAATAGAAAGATTACTTCTATGTACTTTTAGAGGTGTTTTAAAGGAGGAGAGTTCATGGAGGGTTTTTTTCGTCTTTTTTGGTAGTTTAATAGCTATAGTCGTCACCTTCATCACTACTGCTTTCTTCCATCACTTGGTGGTTAGGATTCACGAATTCCTGAGGTAAACGTTTAGAAAGAAAATCAAAATCATTCTTTCGCCAAAAACTCACCTCTTCGCTTGAAGAATTACATAAAAAGTCGTCCTTTCGCTCAACTTCATCTGTGGCGAATCTCTCCGGCCTTTTACGGGACGCGTAAATAATAATGTCAAAAAAAAAAGTATGTGACGTTACCATTTTCCAATAGATTTGATGTGTCTGATCTGAGGCGGCCGTAATTTGTGCATTATTGAACCTCGAACCTTTTGGTCCTTATTTAAGTTTGGGTATTCTTCAATGATAACAAAATCATCTACAACGCGTTAAATCAATGTTTAACGCGTAACCGCACTCTTTCTCATCCATACGACGTTCAAGAATTTTGATGGAATGCGGTACAGTTGTTTTGCGCCTTCTGATGTCTCTACTTCACATATATTTGATCCTGGAAGGGAAACAATAATGCCTATGCTTTGATTCTCTGCTGGCTCTGGGAAAGCGTGCAGAGCTTCGTTTACAACGTGTTTTCTTGCTCTTGACCTTATTTAAATAAGAAATACATCCAAAATAACGATTACAAGTACATTATGGTTTTACTTCTCGGGCACTACCCGCTACGAACACAGGACATGCCCTAGTCACTTCCATGTTGTGTACAAGAAAAAAAATCAAACTTAAAGCCAAGGGAGTTTAAGCGAAAAAATTGCTTTATTTTTCAGTTTTTTCTTCCTTCTTTGGCTCCTCTGGTTCTTTTTTTTCTTCCTCAACTACTGGTGGTTGGAAAGCAAGTGCCAATGGAAACTCCTTGTTGCATTTGAGCTTGTAAGCCTCTGCAGTGGCTTTGTCGTAGCTCTGTGTTATCACGCTGAACGCTTTTTCTGCGTGCTAAGAAGTGTGAGCGATTTTTAATTACGAGTAGAGGGTATCTACCTGGACAGGGTATCCTGCGTCTGATAAGTCTTGTAGGAGAGCCAAAGCTTCATCCTTTTTACCAAGTACGAGTAGTACTTCAGCGCCTAAAAGAGACTTAATTGGGTGTCTGCTTTAGAAAAAAGCAAAGTTTTTCTTTGGTTTTTGTTTTGTTTAACGTACATGCAACGCGATGCTGCATTGAAGACTTGTTTGCTTCCAAGTAAGATTCGTTGAATTGGGCGACAGCTTTACCACCAAGTATAGCGCTTTTTGCTTCTTCAAATGGTTTTTTATCCTCTACTTCAACAGATTCCACTTGATTGTATGTTAAGCCAACTGTTCAGGTTTGTGCAGCAACGTACTTTTGTTGAAAAACAGGCAAACAATCTTGTGTGTGCGTGCATCAGTTGGTGCTATTTCGACTGCACGTTTAACATGAACTAGAACCTGTTCATAGTCCTCTAAAATCAAAAAGTTAGAATAGCTAATACTCACAAAAGGTCTCTTTGACAGTACGTACTTAATCTCAAGTACAAACCAAAGCCAAGAACATGTGTTTCTATGTCATCAGCTGCAAACGTATGTAGACGCGTAAAAAAATCGGTTGCACACTTAAGAGGTCTTGTAGTCTACAACAATAGTCACAAAATAACAGTCTGAATCCATTCCACTGTACCCTTTCGAGTTTGTCGCCTTCAGGATCAATATCAAGGAATTTATCCAATCCACCCTTCTTCTTGAGCCATTCTTGAGCTTTAGGTGTCAAGTACGCAAGGTCACGCTTAATAAGTTCTTTCTCAGCTGCAGCACGATCCGCGTTAAGTCCAGCTAATAAGTCATTAATACTCTTTCGCTCATGTTTAAGTGCAATAGTACCTAGAGTCTCCTCTCTTTTATCGTATAGGCTCATGTAGATGTTTACAACAAGCTTAGCAGCTCTAACCCAAAATTTATGTGATTCCAAGGTATCTTCGAATTTAAGCATGTTAACGTAAGAATTAACAGTAACTCTGCGTAAACAGTAATGATGGAAGTCAAATTGATTATTGCGGATAGTTTTAAAGTGCTAAAAAGTAAATTAGTCTTCGGTTTCTTTATCTTCGCAAACAGGTAGGTACATACGTTATCAACACTGATGAGGTATTTTAGAGCTCTGCCAGGACGACCAAGGTCATTCCAACTGCATCCTTGTTCATACTCGTACCACATGACTTGCATATGGTAAATATTAGTCTTTGTTGTTTCAGTATCTTCAGGGCGCTAAAAAACAAACATGAGCAATCAAGATAACTCATTTGTTGTTCGAAAACACGTGGATTACGAAATGTTGGGTTTTTTCGATTGCAAAAAATAAATCAGATTCACGAGTTATGCGTCATATAAACTCAGATGAGCTGGGTGAAATTCATCATGTGGATAAGCAAGAAAGTGTTGAAAGAAAAAAGAAGGGCAAAAAAGGAAAAAACTTGTTAACGTACACGTGTGAATGGTTCAATTGTAGTCTCAGCTTGTTCAGGCTTTCCAGCACGCATCAAGTACCGTACGCTCTTTGTATTTACAAATCTGTCAGCAAGGTCCATTTCACGGGCTTCTTCGTAAGCTGCACTTGCTTTTTTAATGTCTCCAGCACGCTATAAATTAACATGTTACTTTTCAAAAAAAGTAAAATTAGGAGTTGCACTGTACGTTGTAAATTCGGCCCTTGACGAGGTAAATATCAATTACTGTTGGTGTGTGATCTTCACATAGTTTGACAGTATCAAGAGCTTCTTGGAATCGGTTTAATTTGCAGTAGTGTTGTGCAAGGTAAAAGTTGATCCAAAAGATATTTGATGCAATGCCTAAGCAAATGGTTATTTGACAAACACCTATACATGTAGAATTATCACGTACCCTGTGTGTCTGGATTTTCTTCTTTTACTCTTTCAGCTAGCATCCATTCTTCCATTATTTTTACCTTGAAGAAGAAAAAAGTAAGAAAAAAAGTAGTAAAGACTGCTGAGAAGAACAATGAAGTACCTTATCGGCGTCTGTGTACAAGTATTTTAATGTTTGGAACAATGAAGGTACACCTTTAAGGAGTGCTTTACTTGCGTATACACCGTATTTCTCTTTAAAAGCATCACCTAAACAAGGTGTAAGACAATAACAATTTCGATTTAAAATTATACCTTTCAAAAATGTCAAAGGTAAAAAGTCGATAGCGTGACATTTTGGGAAATCCTTCTTTAGTCCATCGTATATCGTTGAGAGTTTATCTGTTTGTTCTGCGCTTAATTCATCACCTAAGTAGAACGTTGTTAGCCGCACCATAAGGTCAATCCACAAAACAAATTACCATGCAACTGATGAGCTTCGCGAAGGAAGGAGTGGAATTCAGTGTTTTCTGGGTTAATTTTAACCAATTCCTCACATATTGTAATAGCGTCACTGTGTTTGTTAAGCTTAAATAGGAATTTGACTAAAGTATTATGAGATTACATTATAAAATAATCCACTTGCCTTTGAGCTCCCTCCATAATGTTTTATCCCAAATAGTAGCTTTATTGTCATCCAAAAACTTAACTACAGTTTGATAATCAGAGCCGTCATTAACACAGCTTCCCTCCAAAATAGTTGCTTTGAAGAGAAGTAATTCAGATATTTCTGCGCCACCCATCTTCTTGTCCTTGAGGATGCGTAAATATGACAAACATCAATGTAATGTAAATACACGTGTTTTCAGCGGAAAAAACAAAAATTTAGAATTAAAAATCCTTAAACACCTACCATACTGTTACGAGCGAGTTGCCACTGAGCTAGAGCTTCTTTATATTTTTTGGCAAAATATGCTGCAACAGAGCAACCAAGTCTTTCTGCAAAAACACCACGTTTGCTTGTAAGTTTAGCAATCTTTTTACGTGTGTCCTACAACAGTGTCAATAATGAGTACAACTAGCCTTTTATAATGAATGTGTACCAATAGACCAGTAAAATCGCGAATTTGAGCTTGTACAAATGCCAGATCACGTAGAATTTGTTGATTCTGTGGAAAGTAAGTGTCATATGTCATGAGTTTAAAAACTGTTTTTGCTTGTTGCTTTTTAGCTTACAGTGTCTAGTTTATCAGCGTTCTTGTAGCATAACGCAGCGGCGTGATAATTATGGTCATCTTTTTGTAATCCACCAAGAACGAGCCAGCCTATGCGCTTTAGACATGTTATAAGCAATGCTGTTCGTGTGTACATAGATAACTACGGCAATCAAAGCGTAACGCGGATCGAGCGAATTGGTACGCTTTTTGTTTGTGGCCTTGTTTCTGAAACAACAAGGCTTTCAGTGCAAAAGTTTCTACAGGTACGTTTAGTGGTTTTTGTGTCAATACACTAGAAAACAAGTGTCTTTTGCGCAAAAAGTACCGCTGGCGCATTATTTTAAGATATGACAGCGGTTTGTGATGATTGTGTACCTCCGTGGTTAGGACGACTCGCAAGGAGGGTATCGCAATTAGTGAGGCCCTTTTTGTAGTTGTGGGATTCGTAGTGCTTCTAAAGAGGCGTTAATACGCTAAACTACAGATCGCAAAAGGTCACGGCGTATGCAATGACACTGCTAGTGGCATACAAATAATTGAACAGCACTGTAAATACAATATTTTCAAGCGTTTAGCGTTTTACGTACAAGTATGGATTGAAACAAATTTTTCTCATAGTTGGACAGCCCAGCCATGGTCATTTTTAGAGAGCTTGGGCAGCGTACGCCTTTATTGATCACGAAATCTTCGAGAATTATTTTTACCAATAATTGGGTCAGTTTTGAGCTTCCTCGGTTAAACTCAAAGGAACAACTGCGTGGCGCCATGAGTAATAAAAACTTGTTGATAGCTGTAACAGGTTCTGTTGCTTCAATAAAGCTGAAAAAGCTTGTACTTGCTTGTCAGGAGTTCGCAAATGTACTGTATACGCGTTAACGTGGTGACTGACAATTTTAGATTAAAGTAGTTACAACAGCACGCGCAAAGCATTTCTATAAAGCGGAAGATATTTCAGCGCCTGTTTTAACGGATGAGGTGCTGTTTATGTTCAGCGAAATGCTGTAGCAACTAAAACTTCTGCAGGACGAATACGCGCAGTGGCAAAAAATAGGAGACGATGTATTGCACGTTAAAGTACGAAAACCGTTAAATACTGACATGTACTAACTGTACAACAGCTTGTACAGTGGGCTGACGCTATTGTAATCGCTCCTTTATCTGCTAACACGCTTGCAAAACTCGCCAATGGCCTTTGTGACAATTTACTGGTAACTCCTTCTAAGTATGTTGAAGCGCGCTAAAAATCATAGACATGCGTTTGTAGAGCATGGCACGCCAATAAGCCATTTGTAGTAGCACCTGCAATGAATACTCACATGTGGACTCATCAGGCACTACTACACTATCCTTACTACCTCTAACATCTGCTCAAGTTAACTGCAAAGCACATAGCGACACTAAAAGAGCTGGGTATGGTTGTTATTGATCCCATCTGTAAAAAACTTGCTTGCAAGGATGTTGGTATTGGAGCAATGGCAGAAGTAGAGGACATTGCTGAGGTTGTCAGAAAACTCATAAGCTAATTCTTAACCAGAAGCGCTTCTGAGAGTATCTTGTAATAAAACAAACCCGTTAAATTGTACAGCTAGACATCTTTATTGCACTCCAGTGCTGCACTATCACCGTTGTGGTGACACTTCATAAATAGGTCAAAAAAAAAAAAGTCAAACTTTGTGAAACAGAACTCACTTCTACGGTCATGTGTAGCATCTCCGTACTTCCACCTGAATTACTTGTTAATATACTATACTTTACTGACATTAGTACAATAAGTGGGTTTGGATGGTAACGTTTTTTATTCGATTCTTTGCTGTAGTAAATCATTGTAGTGTTTGTTGGTATTATTCTAGCGTTGTACAGGATGAGAGCGTTTGGAAGCAGTTATACGAAAAAAACGATTGGTACATGGATTACACCACCCGTGCGCGCGTCAACACATGGAAAAAAGCGTACCTAGTGTAAACTTAATGCGTTCTAAACAGTTGTAGGTGTTTGCGATGTAGAGACGAACATGAAGGATATAAACCTTATAAATTAGCTGATTTTCAAGTACTATAAGGACCAATCAAAAATAATCAACTCTTACAGTTTACACAGGCCGTTTACACAAAAAAAAGTGACGTAGTATTGGAAGTTTTTTTGACCAGTTCAGAGCAAAGTCCCTTCCGTGGGTGCTCTCTAAAGACACAAATAACAGGATCTACATCAAATATAGACATATATAAACGAGTAATGAGTGCATGGCATCTGAAGGTAAGTCAGTAACGTGATAGTATCACCAGCTTTTTGTTGACATTTCCTAATTAGGATATAAGATTATATTCTTGTTTTTGTCTCATTCCTAAGACAAATGAATGCCGACTTGCATATTCATATAGTCGTAATATGCAATTTACATGCCTAGTGCGTTGGGAACGAAAGTTCAAGACGTTAAATTTTCGTACTTTATCACAGAACAACTTCGAACTTCATAATATTTCAAGTGGCATAACTTTTTTGGATTTATGTGATTTGATTGGTACCAAGATAGGATACAACAGCAAGAAGATACGTGTGACACGTAAGGTAAGACAGGGTAAAAATTATTACAATTCCTGACGTATCCATATAGCCAAAACTCAACGAGAGTGTTGTTGGTTTAGTTCTTAATAATTTGGAAGAGTACACTTGGAGAATTTCTGATTTTAATGTTGAGGATGGTGATGAACTATACATTACTCTTAAATGTTAATAGTAACAAAATGGATTTTTTTCATACTCTCCATAACTTGTTTCTTAACTTCTCACTCCCTATTTATCAGAAGAAAGACATATAGCGCACATATCTTCAATGACTTTTTTGTGCTCTTTTTCAAATGCTAAACCGTCGCATTTTCTCTCTGCTTTACCTGTGGTACCGTCTACAGTACCAGAAGCTATTAAAAGATCTAATAACCTACTTTCTTTTTCGTAACTAGGCAACATATCCTTCAAAGCTACGTGGATTAAATTAGTACAAACCATATCCAAAAAAAAAAAGATAAAAGTTTCAACGACATAAAAGTGTACTATCAAATTCCTGCGTTGCTGCAACTATAGATTAACCCCGCAACATAAGAAATATCGATTCTGGGAATTAAGGCTTTTTGTGGGATGGTGTAAGAGGAAAAAAAAAAGAATTTGAACGAAGTTGTTGTAGAAACGCACATATTTTTGTTTTCTCCAAGTGTATAACATATAACGCTGATGCTAAAGCGTATCCACCCCAATTAGATACACCAGCTGTTATAAGAGAGTCACATTTAACAACAGTTCCAATAATTTCTCCACGTGGTATATACTTTTCTACTTTATCAAGAATATTACCCATTCCTATTTCATTACCTCCTTTTAAAAAATAAAGTTGTCAGACATCAACAATAATATTAGATTTAAGTATCTCTTGCTTACCATCTCCAATGCCAATTGTCTTTACTCCTTCAACACTTTGAGATGCAACGAATAGTCTGTCTATCTGTGCGGTGCTGCTTTTTAAGTTTTTAGCGCTCATGTTGTAGTAATTCCCATCTTTTGCAGCACCAAGTCTTTCTATTGAAAGTAGAACATCACAACGATCAGATGGATTTTTGATATATTTCTCAATTAAGGCATCTTCTTCAACACGTGCTATGAAAAAAATCAGCTACCTTTCTTTACAAAAAAGGCTCATAAAAGGCATCATATTGAGCTCAATCAACTAGTACAGTACGTACTTTGTTCTGCAGATTTTTGGTCTGTTTGCAATGGGAAAATAACTAATTCTTCATCGCCGAGGTTGTCGAAAGCAGGAACTAATGTTGTCTTACAAGGTTCATCTGTCACGAGTATTACAGGCTTTCCAAGTAGTTTTAACGCGTTAAAACTACAATTTGGGTCAGTGAAGGTTGTACATTACTGGCGAGTTTGCTTAATAGTGCCAAAGCGGGTGATTACATTGCTGATGCGCCAAGAGGACCATCATTTTCTCCAACGTTCGCTGTTGCAATAAAAAAGCCTGTAGCGATCAAAACCTATCCATTTATGTTTGTAAGGAAGTTTTATTGGTAGTTTATACCTTTTTAGCGTTGTATAATGTAGTAGCTGCGTCATATAGCGATGTTGTCCATAAGTTCTCCAAACCGCGTCTATGTATTCTTTGAGCGTAGTCGACGTTACCAGAGGCGTACCCGCCCAAATCTTGATGAATCACTTTCTCTAGCGCGTTAATTCTCTCCATATTGCTATCTTTGTTCTAAAGTAAGCTGTATCACTTGCAACAGGTGGATCAAACTGGGAAAACGCTAAGGAGCTTGTCAACACTGGTCTTTTTGTGAACCCTAAAAAGTTTTCCGAACAGAAAAGTCTGTAGCATTGTAACAGCCATGGAAAGACTTACCTTTCTTTTATTTGTATGTTTTGTAGTCGTATCAACTGATAGGTTGGGAGGAAACTTCTCAGGGTCCGTTTTGTATAATATTAGACTCATCACGTGATTTCTAAGGTAAAAACGTGTTTCTAACGTTTTTTTGAATAGAGACCGTGTAAAATTCATTGCGACCAGTACTAATGGCGTTAACTACCTTTTTCGAGGTAATGAACCTCTTGACAATGATTCCTTTGCGTACGAGCCACTTCTTAAGGCAATACGTGCAGCTGGCCTAAACTCATCTATAACACTACCTTCAGACTTGTACTTAGTTGGTATGACGCTTAGACTTGCAAATGTTTAATGTATATTTTTTTTAGACTTTAATCTCTTGTCTATTGAGATCACGGATGAAGATGCTGAGAAGAAGTTTTTTACGGAAAATCCTGATAAAGGAGAGTTCATTCACTGGCCAATAATAGGTAATATTTTTGGACCCGACGATTACTTTGAATCTATAAGAAAGACAATGGCAAAAGATTTAGACGTAAGCTTACAATCAAAACAAAAAAAATCAACTTTGAGACTTTGACACTCTCTACAGGACTGGACTTTTGATAAAGTACCAAAGACAATGGCAACACTTCAAAGTACTTTAGATAAGACGTACCCTAAACCAGCCATTATCTACGTACACTGTGAAGGTAATATTACAGTTATTTTTTTCACCTTGAACACTTTTTTTCGTTGATAATATTCACGTGCTTTGTACAGCTGGTATGGACAGAACAGGCGAAATTTCAGGATCGTATTATATGAAATACTTGAACTGGACCTACCAAGAGGCATTGTATTATGATAATAATTGTATAGAAGGTCGTGATATTGAACCAGAGAGTAAAAACGGACTTCAATGGTACAGTATATTTCTCCCATTTTTATCACTAATAATAAAAAGGTATTGCTACAATCTCAAGTATGCTGAAGGCGCTAATCAAACATGTGTTGACCAAAAACCTTATAACCCAAAACCATGCACTATAAAGCATGTATCTGGAGATACGAATGTTTATTAATAATAAAAGTATAACCCAATGAACACAAAGAGTCCAAGGATAAAAGCTAAAGGAGAAATAGGTGTATCCCATAACTGTTTTCTTTTTCTTAGATCAGCGAGCGTACTATCTATTGTTTTCTTGATCGTATACTCTGGTTTATATCCTAGGTATTTAGTTGCTTTCTTATTTGAAAAAGAGCGATGTTCAAGCATTCTGGCAAGTGTTTTCGCTTTCATCATAAAAAGTCTTCTCTTTCCTTCAAAAAAAATCTCAGAAAATTCTTCGTTTTTACGTTAACCAAAGGTACCGATATTAAAGATAGGGCCAGCAATAGATACAACAATCTTTACCAGTTCCATAGGAAGAGAGAACAAAGGCTAGTTTTTAGTTAGAGGTTGACCTTCAAGAGAAAAAAAAGGATTTGTACTTGAATACGTCTTTGCTGTTTACACAAATACTTTATCCAATCTTCATACGTCATCGAGTCGTTTGGAGTAATATTATATATGTTTCCAAGTGCTTCATCACCACTCTCTAGTGCCTTAACAAAACCTTGAACCACATCATCAACGTGTACAAACCTACCGAAACGAAAAAAAAATCAGCTTCTCAAAATTTTTCAACAAAAAAAAAAGGGTACATGAGGTGATGTGTTTGTGCTCCGTTTGGTACAAAGAAGAATAATCCAAAGTCAATCAAAGACATTAATTCAGGTATTGCAAAATCATCGTCAGGGCCAGTAACACCACAAGGTCTCAGAATCATATATCCCATGCCTAATAAAAGGAGTAAAGATTGTGCTTTTTTTTCATATCATTTTTTGTTAAAGTACGATATTACGTACCTGTGCTTGCTGCTGTGAGCTTGATAAGCTCCTCAGCTTGCCGTTTACTTTCCCCATAGTCATAGTTTGGTTTAGGAGTAGCATCTTCGCTTACAAAAGTTGTTGATTGTCCTCCAATTGCCTCTGTCGAAGAGCAATAGATAAACCTACAAAAACAATCATTTGTGACATTTTTATTTTTCAAAGGTGTTTATACCGCTCGACATTGTTGTTACTAGCTGCCGTGAGAAGATTCTTTGTACCAGTAACGTTCATAGTGAATATATCTTTAACTGAGCGAGGATAAAAATCCATTAGCGCTGCCATGTGTATTATCGTGTGTATGCCGCTTGTACAAGCTCTGAGAGAATCTACATCGCTAATATCTCCAACGACAGTTTTAACGTCTTTTGTATTTTAACGTTAGTGATGTGAAAACACCGTGCGCGTACTCTTTGGAATGTTATTGGTGTTGCTAATAGGCGTTTAGATCAAGATTACTCGGTTAGTACAAAAACGAACCTAGTTTTGCGTACAAGCGCTGTTAATGAATACTTCTCTTTAAACTGAGGCTCCGAGAGCTTATTTAGCAGTTTGGCACCTATCAGTGGCTAACGGCGAAACGCGGACAAATAGATTTGACATACCGATGTACCCAGTGCCACCTGTGACCAATACGTTTATACTCATTGATTATTGATTGACTTCGTCTAATCCTTATGAAAAAAGTCTACTTCAGTCCCTAGACTAAATTAGCAAGTCGTAGCAAACTATAACAACGTCACTATACCAAACGTTGGTTGTACTCTTTACATCTTGACATCAATGATCAATTCATAGTAAAACAGTATAAAAAGAAGAATCTAATACCCCTACGCTCCGAAACAATGGACAACGATAAGACTACCAAAAAATTACGAGTTTTGCGTGAATGGCTTTTATCTACTGTCCCAACGCTCTTGGTATGTTACTAACCAATCAAATACGATTAATATACTACTAGTCAATATTGAGGGCAATAAAACTCAATTCTCTCTCTTGTGAGTCTTTAGACGACATTAAAGATACTAGTCTCATCATACGGGACATACTTTGTGTACGCTAGCTTTTTTTGTTCTTTTTAGGCTACTACCTGGTTTGGTAAATTAATTTATACGGGCTCTAGAAACTGACGAGGATATCAAAATGGATACAACCTCGTGCTGTATCTCAAGTAGAAGCGCCCGAAGGATTGGTACGTAAACTAAAACAATTTTTTTTTTCTCAAAACACAAAACGTTGTCTTTATTGTCGACTAATCGTCATTGGCGTACTAGGCACGCGTTACTCGTGTTCTTATAAATGCTATTGTAAACGTAGAAAATTCCTTATCCGACATTACAAATGCGGTAAAGACGAACCAAGTCCCTCTTATTAATATCATACGCATTGTACGCGTAGTAAAGGATCTACAATCAATACTAGATCCAAATGCGTCACCACAAGACACTCTTGCCTTTAAACAAAAGCCGAAGACTCGAACGGCCACTACTCCATCCAAACTACGACATTCTTCTCCTAAAAAGCCTAAAGACAAAACGGTAACGATATCTGACACGCCTGACATAAAAGAGACACAATCGCACGTAAGAAAACGATCTGCAGCTGCAACACCTGACCATTTTCGGCAGTACGCCATACGTAGTATGCGTGCAAGTGGCGGAGCTACCGTTAGGTCTCAGTCTAACATTGAGAAGCCTACAAAGGAATCTTGGAATACAAAAGACGCCATTAAGCAAGGTACAGACAGTAATATCAGATCTCGCAATGCCAGCCTTCCTGGTGGGCTACAACTCAAAAAAAAATCAAAAAAATATATTGCAGCTACTGCAAAGTATATATCGGACTCTAAGAGCTCTACAAAGAGCTCAAAGTCCCGTAGAATAAAAAGCCCAAAAGGAACATCAAGAAAGAAGCATACACAACAAACAAGGGCTGTTACACTACCAGAAGGTTCTGTATCTCCTAGAAATCAGAAATTTGAGATGAAGCCTACTTCGTGGTCGAGAACAGTTCCTACAGGTGAAGAGAATGGACCAGGCTCTATAAAGTTCAGTAAACGTAGGGCAGAGAGTCAAGGGTTATTAATCTCCACTGAGACAAGAAAAGCTATACTTTCAACGTCTCGAGACGCAATAGATATTCCTGTCCGAAAACCGGATATACTATCACCAAGGCATGATAGCCTATCATCTCAGTCTCTATCCTATGAAGAAACAAAAGCTACACCCGAAGGTATTTTCTCAGACGACGATGAGACGATTTTACATAAAGTTCTTGTTAAATCATCAAATGATGAACCTGAATACGATTCTTTACCTCCTGTGAAGAAAGGTAATAAGAGACATTCTCTATACCTTGTTATAGACTCTCTTCCTACGCCAATGGCAGTTGGTATGAGGCCACCATCGATATACAACACACCACCTGATGAGGATTCAATCCGAAAAACTTTAGTACCAAGACAATTAGCGCCACATCAACGAGGTAATGTACCACCAGCTATAGAAGCTGCTCAAGAACATTACGCTTCTCTGCCACGAAGTGAAACCGGAACCAATGCTAGATATGCACCTTTACCAGCCAAGAAACCACTCATTCAACATCAAGAAGAAAACGAATCTCATTACTCACCTTTACCTCTCAGGAAACCAGAGGCTGGGAACTAGGTAGATAGCCTCTATCTCTTGTATATGTAACAGAGCTTCATGGCCTTCGAAGGTGTTGTTTTATCATAGAGCTTAATGCAAATGAGAACGCACGTGTACTTTACTCACTTAATAAAATACTTTTTTGAGTCTTCAACACAAAATCTCTTGACTTCTTTTGCCCAACCTCGACAACCTCGAGTTGCCTTGCGTCTGTTTACGGTTTTTACAACTCGTGGTTTACGGTGACGTTCAGCATTGTGGGTTTTTTCTGTTAAGTTGCTCCGTGGCTAAATTACGAAGCGTTTCAACTAAGTAGCACTTCGGAGTCTTGTCTGCACTCGTTGAGGATTTATTGGAAGTAAAATCTATTTGTTTGTCAAAAATGGCCATGGTAATGCCCATGAAGTCGTTGTTAGTGCTTGTAAAGTGCGTTGGCAGTTTAGTTTTTGATTGTTCTGAATAATTGTCGTAAAGGGAGGCTGGCACGCTCGAGACGACAGAAAGAGACCCGTACGTGGAGCTTTTATTTGATGATGAAGAAGAAGACGTAAAAATCGGCGCATCTGTAGAGAAACAAGAAACCCTTGTGCCCAAGAACAATGCTGGTACCTATTACGCAAGTTGCCGTTACTAAATTAGTACAGCCCAACAAAACAGTGCTGAGAGGCAAGAAAACAAGGATTTAAGTATGTAACGCAGCACCACAATTTTTTTCTAAGCCCTTCAAGGCAAAAACGTAACATTCGTTCCAAACACTGATATTGGTACTGGATTCATATTTATAAAGCAACCAATAGCGAAACTAGTTGATGTAAGGCTTGTTTAACAATCACAAACGATACATAATTTAACTGAACAAAAAGGAGACATCACAACTATCAGCACTCATTGAAGCTCTTCCAAAAATTGGTGACTTGGATCTCATTGCTGTGCGTAATTTTTTTCGACCTTCCAGACACGTGTGAAATGTAGTCGCATTTTTTTGTGAAAACTTTGGTTGCAACTTGGATGAGTACATTGACAACTTTCGTTGTTGGTCATATGCGTGTACTACGCCCTCAAGAAATTGTTGGGGTTTTTCTTTTAAAAAAAGTATGTACTTGACATTCTTACGGACGCTTTAGAGCTCCCATATGGTGGGTGGAAAGCATCGTGTTATTTCTTTGAGGGTTGCCAAAAAACTTGGAGACGAAAATGAAGGCCCTTACTTGGCCTTGAAAGGTATAGGGAGTAAAACACACTATTAAAAATGACAACTATCTTAGTCGCTCTTGGACCTGGTGCAACTGTCGGTCAAGTGATTCAATGGGCAATGGAAGTCACAAGAGAAGATAAAAACGCTATTTTACATAATGATGAAGAGTTCTACTTATTGAGTGTTGCGGATGACGATGGCCTACCAGATGAGGATTTTCCAAGTACACAATGATCTTTTATTAAATTAGTAACATTTTCGATCACGTGCCTCCATAATAGCATGGACAAAATTGACTTATTTTAATAGCTTTGGACAGAACAAGAGATATTTATCAATTTAACTTTGAAGAGTTCGTATTGATTAGAGATCCAGATCATAAACGTAAGTACAGCTCTGGTTTAAACCAATATACTTCTTGTTGCTACTACTATTATTCTTTCGCGTGTACTAATCTTTTTGGGTGTAGCAAAAGGAGCGAGGTCACTTAAGTATCTTAAGATTCATTTACCTGATGAGCAATACCAAATTGCTGAATACAAAGAACACCAAACGCTCAATGACCTACTTGAAACTGTTTGTAATAAGCGTAAGCTTGATAAGGACGACTTTTGTCTTCGTGTGCGTGCATGAAATTTTTTTTTTTCCTTCTTTCTATTGTAGACTTCTTGTTGGCTTCGTTCAGCAACTGCTTTCGCGTTACCCTTGATTTTGTATTTTTCGACCAAACCACTTGCAAAAACCTCGCCTCAACTTATGGATACGGCCATACAACCATGAAAACTCCGTGTCTCTTTCCGAACCGCGAAGATAAGCATGGTATGGCCCTGCCAGTACTTGGGTCCGTGAGGACCAGGGAACGTAGGGTGCTGTATTCATTTTGCTTTTTTTTATGCTGCCTCCTTTACAAGAAGCGGTGAAGACCAAGCATTATTGGTCCGGCAATATCGATAAAACTGTGTCAAGTTCGTAAATTAACTTTTTTTTTAGTTGCTTTGGGAGAAAGAGAAAGAATTGATAATGGACACCAAAGTTGGTTCATTGGGTGTAGCAGAGATTGCTTTAGTTGCTCTAAAAGAAGAACAGCCAACAAAGCAAAAGACAGTAGTTATGACGCCTTTTTTTGCAAAAGAATACAAGGTAACACTTTTTTTTTTGAAAGTTAATTTTAAGTGATTTGTATTGATTCTCTCTTAGGAGTATGCTTGTTTCAGAAAAGTTGGTGTTAGAAATAAAGAGCGTATTCTTGGTATTGATGGTGATGGTATCAAGTTTAAAAAGAAGAGAAATGGAGCTACTAAGGTAAGCAATCTTCAAGAAATTGTTGTCAGTTTTGGGTTTTTTAACAGAGTTTTAGTCGTTGCGGCCCATCAGCGAGTTAGTACGCTGTGAACTTGGCAGAAAGCCAGGTGTTTTTACTCTTACATTCAAAGGGAAGAATACAACACAATCAATGGAGTCTAAATTCTCAGGTAATCGCACAGAAAGACGAAAACTGGAAATCTTGGTTGCTAATTTTTTTACCTTTAGAAGAAATTGTGGAGAAGATCAAGTTCCTGATGGAGAACGCTTAAAGTGTACAGTAAGAACATGGAAGAAAAAAGAAATAGAGAATCAATAATTGGTGTTTCTCGTATTTGTACACTAGACAAAATGAGGCAAAGAAAAAACAAAAAAAAAAAAGAAATATTGTTCTTTTTGAAAAGTTTAGTAAAAAGGTAATTGTAAAAAGTAAGTCTTTGGCGTAAAATCTCTTTTGTTTATCTGTCGTATAAGGTTCCACCATACTCCAAAGTGAGTGTGTTGATACGTTTTGTGTAGCGCAGTGGTTAGTCACCAACCAAACTTTGATACCAATCTATGTTTGTAGTAAAATATTTTCTGAAAATTTTTTTTTGTTGGAGCGTACGTGCTAGGTTTAAACGTTCGAAAGTTTGGACAATAAAAGCAAAAAAATTATGGGTTTTCTTGGGGACAATTTGGTTGACAAACTCTTGTAAAACAGCCAATTACGTACCATTTCTTAGAGCTCAATAGGTAGGCATAGAAATTTCAAACGTTGTCCATAAAAACTTCAGCTTTAAATGAAATCTGACATGCAGTAAATCTATCTAGATAGACGGTATTCAGAACATATATGGTTTGATTTTATTCGATCATTTGTTCGTTATTTTTAATCCCCGGTAAATAGATTGTGGTGCTAACATTTGCATAAAAAGCCGTCTACGTAATTGTCACCCTTAAAGAGTGGTATGATGAAGTTCGCTACACCCTTTGTATGCTACACTACACGTGTGAATCAAAATATTGAATAAAATGTCCCTGTCCGAAAAACCTGGCATAGTTTAAACAATCCAACGCTGCCTCGGATGTATTTCTGGGCAAAGAATCAGTGTGATACGAGGTACACACTAAATACAATATCTCGAGACAACAAGCACAACTGCTGCGTTCGTTATGTCAACAAGTAAGTGCTATCACTTCAACTAAGCTATTGTTTATCCTCTAATACTAGTACTTAGTATTGTTTCTTCTCCTTTTGGTTTTTATTTCGTGTTCGCTGGCAGCGCTTACGCAACAACAAAAAGATGATTTATTGACCTATCACAACGAAGCGAGGTACGTCACGTGTTTTTTGAGCGACAAGTTTCCGAGCGGAAAACTTTTGAAACATTCTTTGCTTTTAGAGCCTTAAAATGTGTCGGTCCAATGACGTGGGATGATGCCCTATCAAACACAGCACAAGCTTGGGCTGACGGAGGAAACGAAGGTCATAACCCTAATAGAACACAGGACTACGCAAACTTCGGTGGTATCGGATCTGTAGGCGAAAACGTCGCTGGTGGATCATGGTATTCATTTTTTAGGTTGTGCACCTCGCACAGCAAAAATTGAATGGTTTCTGTTTTGTTCGCTGTCTTACTCTATTCTAGGCCTAGCTATAGTCTTAAAGACCACTTTGACGCTTGGGTAAGCGAAGAATCAGTACCTTGTAATACAGGTGGTGGTCATTACACTCAAGTGCTTTGGGAACAATCAACAAAGCTTGGTTGCGGTTTTAAACTCAGACCTAATGGTGAGCCACGTGCTATTTGCCTAACAAACAGTAGTGTTCGTGTTCGGTATTGGCTTAACTCTGTGATTTTTAGGAAAGTGGGGAACTATTGTTGTAATCCCTGCAGGTACGACTAGGTACTAAATAGTTACTGCTGGTGGAAATGGAGTAGGCTGGATTGATGTTGTGATCGGGGTAACATGTTGGAACATCAGTTCGCGACACCTACTCCTTCTGGACTTCCAGATGGGTTCAAGGGGCCTTTGACCGACGCTGAAAGACTCGCTATATTGGAGGCACACAACACAAAGCGGCAAGTACATCCAAAGCAGTTTTATAACAGTCTACATCAATTGAAACTATCACGTGTTTTTTTACCTTTCGGGAATACTAAGCTTTTCCTCTAGCGCTTCGCGATGTGTTCCTCGACTTGAATGGGACTCTACACTCGAGGAAGTTGCTCAAGATTTCGCTGATCGTGGTGTTTTCTCTATCAATAGTAACAGACATGAAGATTACCAGAATCTCGGTGGAGACGGTTATATCGGTGAGAACGTAGCTGGCTTCTTGTATGAACATACCTCTAGCAAAATTTTTGGCTAAACTCTTTTTTAGCGGTGATGCCAAAGATACAGGTGTAAAAAATTGGGCGTCAGCCGAAGGACAGCCCTGTAATAATGGAACTGGTCAATACAAACAACTGATGTGGGAAAACAGTAAAAAAGTAGGATGTGGATACAAGATACTTACTGCATATGGTATGAACATATTTTGTTGGTTTTTTTTTTTGGAAATATTGTACATAGATTGTGTCTTATTATTTTTCTCAGGTGGAATGACATTCCTTGTTTGCAATTACCAACCTACTGGTAACTACATTGGACAAGATGCCTTCCCGCTAGACAAGTGTACAAACTGTATTTCAGCCCGTAATGCAGCACATTCAGGAGCAAATACTATTAGTGTAAAAGCATCATTTTGTCTTTTGCTATTATTTGTATTGTACTCTTGTGCTATCTAGATATAAACCAAATAGATTGTTTCTTCAAAATTTATGTTTTTCATATAAATAGCTATTGATTGCTAACGTGGAAAGCCCCACTTTGATTGGTGGTTTTTTTTTCGGTCAAAATAAAATCACGTGTTTGTTTTCTCAAAACTTTGATTTACATCGTCACACAGTATTTTTAGCATACTAAAATAATAAGTGAAAAAAAAGAGCTACCAATCAAAGAGACAGTGTCGGAATGTTGTTTGACACTGTTTAGAGGCTGCATACTAGATTATTCATAGCTAGCAACAACAATTCGTTTTGAAAAATATTAGGAACTTGTTTTTTCTGCAGGAACTGGTAGAAAATTAATATGAGTTCTTTTCCCAGGTACAAATTTGAGTGCTACAGCATGAGGAAAGCGATTTTATTAGAATAAAACCATAAACGTTCCAAAATACCACTATAATTTACTGGGATACTTGTGTTTTACTAGCGCTGCGTTGGCTTCTTTGAAACATTGCTTTAACGCTCCTGTATAAGACTTCCTCTTTGCAATAAAAACTCCATACTAAAATGTATTAAAGTGGCTTCAAGTTGTCAATGAGTCGTACTGGTGTTGCTAGCTGGCAAGTTTTTTTCCACTCAGGCAGTCTTTTAAAACCTGCAAAACCCACTCCAGCGCTACAATCGAATGTCCAGTGTTGTTCTGAATCTTCAAGTCTAATATCAAAACTACCTTTTCTTGACAGCTCTGGCTTTAGTTCATCGAGCAAATCGTCCACTCCCATCTTTTTCATGACTCCCCGCCAACAGTAGCCCAGAAGCTTTGTAACATTGCTTATGCCTGGACAATTGGTTTCAAAAAGGATTTTGCCTTCAAAAACCAACATTGTTTGCTGGGCAAATTCTACTGTCAATAAGTCATCGTTCGAGTTGTATCGGTTCAAAAGCTTACGCTTGATGTAGACAATGCAGATGGATAAGGACATTACGCCCTATAAAGTCAGTCAAAAGTAGTAAACGCAATATTTAACAATTTAACACCACAGCGTTGTATCAACTCGAAACGATGCGAGATATTACAATAAGGCTTCCAACTGGACTACGCATTGCCGCAATGACATGGGGAAGCAGGAAGAGTAAAGTACGGTTTTAAACAAACCATATATTAACGTTAACGGATAATAGACGAAAATTCTAGCGTTACATGGGTACTTTCATACAATTTGGCGTTTAGTTTAGTTCAAAATTACAATACCCAACTGAAATTAACCAAAAGGTGGATGGACAACTGTGGGACGTGGTTCAAAATGGCACCGGGTTTGGCCAACGCAGGTGACTAAAAGTTTTCGCGCAGACAACTTAAAAAAGCTAGCACGTGTTATTTTTTTCAGTTCGTTGGGAAAATGAGTTGCACCATTTTTTTTTTTGAGGTTGTTGTAATATTTTTTCTTACCCTTTTGAAGGGGCTTATGTTGTTGCTATCGACTTTGTTGGACATGGTCAATCTGATCATTTACCACAAAACGCAGAGTATATGGCTGTTATGTATGCAATGACGGTGAGACTCGCTCTTTGTTCTTTAATTAAAAGTCAATAGGTCGTTCAAGTTATCGAAGCTCTTGGTTGGACCTCATGTCATCTTATGGGACACTCTATGGGCGCTGGTATTTGTACTTTTTTTCCAAACATGGTATTGATTTCTCGTAGGAGTATCTACTATTGTAGCCGGAACTTTACCTGCTGTCATTAAAACACTAACTCTCATTGATTCAGTTGGTACTTGCACTTAAAAAGAAAGGAAATACCCTACTCACAAGTTATAAATAGGACCTTTCACTACAGACATGATGCCATTAACAGCCCCTCTCATGCTTGAAAAAGCAGTAGCGGAACGCAAGAATCTTTTCAAACGCGTACCACAGGTAACAGCAACAACAGTACTCAAGTTCAAATTAGCTAAGCCAACTTACCTTAAGGTTTATACGAACTTCCAAGATGTGGTCAACAAGTTTAGGAAAAATAATCCTAGCCAAGCCCTGCATACTTCTACTGCAATCGCTAAACGTGGTACAGTACAAGTCGAAGGTGAGTACAATCTTGTTTAGTTATTATCACGTGAGTTTAATTAAACTAATACTTTTTTGTTGTTTAGGAGGATACTCGTTTTGTCATGATTACAGGCTTGTTGGTAACTCTCTAATGAGATTCAGAGAGGAAGATATCATTCATTTCTTGGAACGTATAAGTTGTCCAGTGATGTTGATTCTTGCAGGTACATTAAGAGTGAGAAGCTCCATTCGTATTTTTTTATTTTTTTTTTTTCAGGGATTTTGACAAGTTGACTTAGAGAGCACTGTAAATCGTTTAAAAAATGTCAAAAAGAGAGATGAAGCCAAAGAACAGGAACAAAGAGATGCTGGTAAAGAAGTTAAACCAAAAATTTCAATGTTAGATCTTTTCAAACGAAGGGTTGATACAATCACAAACATCACTGTTAAAATTGTTAAAGGTACGTCACTTGTCATCTTGTTCTTTAGCTTCTCACTCTTTTCTTTTCTTCTCCCTAGGTGGTCATCATGTGCACTCTGATAATGCCGATCTGTGTCTTCCATATGTCTTACAGATGACTAAAAAAAAGGCTTCAAAGCTTTAACAAAACGTTGTACTTCGACAATACTAATGCCCCAAATAAAATTATCGAGACTTTTTGTTGTGGTGGACCTACGAACTCTGACAACGACTTTTTGTTTTATTTCTTTAGGAGTTTAAAGTCTCCAATATGTACAGCGTTTGGTACTTGTGTAGAGTAAAACCTATGCGAAATGTAAGTGTCAAAACAAAAAAAGTTTTTATCATTAAAAATGTGTACTCAAGGTCGAACTCTTCATCAGCCCAGAATAACTTATCTAACTCGGCTACCTCCATAGCGGTATCATCATAAATAGGGTTTTCACAAACATCTTGTACACGATTTATAGTGAGCACAGATAGTACCTAGCGAAGGAAAGTTAGTATTTCAACGAAAAAAATCAACTAATAACAAACAAGGACTCTAGTCGTACAGGCTTCTGTAGGCAGGTACATTTACCCATCTTGTGTTTATCATGGTATAGATTACGTTTATTTTTATTAAATAAACGTGCACCACATACTTCTAGTTTATTAGGGTGACCAATACCTTCTTTACCATAATTTGTTTCAATTATTTTCAGAGTACTTTCAATGTCTTCCTAACAATGTTTTAACAGATACAGTTTTGTAGGGCTTGATTGTGACATACTTTTCTCATTAGTGTAGCACATAATTCGAAAGGGTAATTCCAGTCATTAGTGCCACCGAAACGATCGTATTTTAGTATAGTGTTGATGACTTTATCTTCATGTTTTGTGTCTATTATTTTTTCACATTTTGGCACTTTGGATACTTTGTCAACCGTGTGGCAGTATGTAACGTTAGGTGATAACCTAATACAGCGTTAGTATTTAAGGAAGATAAATAAAGCTCGATTACCTCAAGTGACAAGCAAGCATTTCTGGGTCTTTGTCAAGAATTGTGACATGTTGTTTCAAGTCAATGTAATCAAAGTAAAGAACATCATCCACACCCCAAAGAATAAAGTCACCAGAGCGTTTTATTATATCTCTATAAAATATAGGTTGAGTAAACTAATAAAATAGTTTCAAAAACGCCTCAAGTGTTTGCTTGAAGCTGAAAACAATTATTTTTGTTTTTTTTGAAAAATCGTACTTGAGCTGTTCGGCAAAGTCTGTTTCCTCCACAAATATGACTTGTGGGAACTGTTCTTTAAGTTTTTCGAATGACTTCTTATATGGTGGTGTTGCTAGGTATAATACAAATACTTGAAGTTTTACTGTAGGAAGGACATACTTAAGTATTGTCCTTAAGTACTCTTTAAGTTGAAAAGTCCTATCTTTCGAGAAACAAATGACTGACACAGTGTCTAAATTCCGCTTAACTACTTCCTTAGGTTTTTTATTCTGCTTGCGATAGGGTAAGATTAAAGGATGATGTGATAGGGTGTCTGTAAATACGTACGTTCTTCGGTGGAGGCGAGGAATTGCTCATCATACCCATCAACATTGAAAATTGGTTAATTGGGTTTCTACTCAACCAAGAACGCCATACAGGGCTCTCTGAAGCGTTTGGTATAATTTTTAATGATGCTAAAGCTAGAACGCCAAGTCTTTTTGTAACCTCTTCACGGATTTGAGCCTTCTCTCTACAACAAAAAAAGACATGTCAAAAAAAGTTGCAAGCATCAATATGTGTATTCTTACTTGTCTGTCCATTTTTCTTGTGCTAGAAGAGCTTTTTCTAGTTCTTCTATTATTGATGTAAGTTTTTTTAGTGCATCTAGTGATGTTGCAGAATCTGTGTCAGAAAGCCAAGCGATGACATTATCAGTAATATCTTGCTTTAAAAAAGATGACACATTTTCTTTTAGTGCTTTTGTAGTAGAAGCTTGTTGTATACTCCTAAACTCTTTTGAAATACTTGCTGAATGTTTCCTAGTACGAACAGGTTTAGAAATACAAAATGAAGAAATGATGATACAAACTAAACCATGGTGGGTGGAGTACGACGGGAAAAAAAAAGAAAAAAAAGGAAGTTATTGTACTCACCGCAAAGTAAGAACAGTAGGTGAAGGTAGATTGCTCAATTTAAATCCTTAAAAGCAAGTGAGACTAAAAGACTATTGATAGCAATCATTTCATACCTGATTCTGTAACAAGACGAAGCCACAATGAGTAATCTTCACAATGATTATATTTGGTGTCATAAGGACATTGCTCAAACACTGCACGACGTGCCATGATTGTTGGATGAACAAGCACGCAATTGAAGAACATAGATACGTGTACTTCACCTGTATTTGTAGAGAAAGATACAACCTAGTGAGACGTCAAAAATTGATCGTTTGTTGAACTTTTGTAACACACTTTTTTTTTGCCTGTTGCTTCACTTAGCATGTCTACAGCGCCGCCTAGTACAGAAATAGAAGGGTTGGTATCTAGGTACTTTACTTGACGTCTAAATAAGGTATAAGAGAGGCTTATAACAACCCTTTTGGGCGTACGAAAATCGATTTGGATGAGAAATGTCATCTGCATCCATGCGAGCGATGTATTGACCCTAGAGTAGTTTAGAAAGGATGTAACAGTACTATAGCTTACCTTGGAGGCTGAGAACGCTGTGTTTAAAGCAGAAACAATGCCAGAATTTTTTTCATGCTTGAGTACCTTCAATCTACTTTCATTAGCGTATTTACGCGTAATTATACGTACCTGGAGTCTTTAGTAGCGTATTGCTCTAGAATTGTAAGAGAATCATCAGTTGAACCATCATCAACTGCTAACACCTCAAAACTAGCATACGTTTGTGCTAAAACTTGTTATCAGCTAATTCAGCAAACATCAATTAATGTCTGCTCTATCCGCACCTAGTATACTATCTAGCGCTTCAGGTAAGTACTTTGAAGCGTTGTAGACTGGTAATAAAACAGATACAAGAGTTGTTTCAGCCATAGAAGGTTCGTTTTAGAATGAAATTCAAAAATAGTCAAAAGTAAGGCGAATTCAATTCTTACTTTCCTTGTTGGCCTCATTTACATTACGAAAGTACACCTTTGTCATGTTGCATATATCTATTCTGTTGTGATTTAAAAAAAACCGGTACGATATCGTTTTTTCTTGGTAAAGCGATTTACAGTAGCTAAAAAGCGTTTTAGACTGCTTTGATCCAAATGAATTACCCAACGGATAATAATTTACATACAAATAATCCAACGGAACGCCAAACGCATTCATGGCGTGATAAACTAGTAATACTAGATCCGTGGTTTCACTACATCATTTCAAGGTGAATAACCGGTTTTTACACCTTTAAAGGCCTGATCATACCCTTAGAATAAAGACAACGTTCCTAAATGACGTATTACCTAACGATAAGGATCTATGTTTAACGTATTTTCCAGCATTCTTCAAAAACCACAAACAAAAAATGACTTTAGCTATTTTGGTACGAAATTTTGATCTCTTCCTTTTTAGATGTTCGAGGTTTACTTATATTTTATCCAAGCTTGATGGTATTAAAAAAGCACTTGAAGGAAAGGATTCTGAGGAAGTTGCTCAAAATATCTGTGTGCTATTCATTAGCTGTCATACTGAAATCTATGATGAGTTTAGTTGTATTTTAGAGAAAAATGATATCCATGATATTCAGCCTTTGAATGCTCAAATATCAAACAATATATGCACTGTTTGTAGCGAGAAATTTGGTACAGCATTGACATATATTGTTGTCATAATGATGACAGTTCTACTGGAACCTTCAGTATTCACAAAGGTACCAAAGAAGTTTTGATATTTATGAGAAAAAAATGAGAAAATCTCGCACTCAGGCTTTCTCTAAATCCTTTAGCTTCAAAATCAAGCTCTGGAATCTACGCCAATATGCGTAGATATACATACTGTGATTACACACAAGTACTATGAGAAACCAAAGCGAAAAAGATCAACTTCTTTTTCTTCAGGTGTACGTTTTTTTCGAGATTTCTTTACAGCGCTCCTGTCTAATATCTTACCCTAGCATTCCGCCAGAAATAGAAAAGTGAAAAAACACAGAAGAAGGCTATCTAGGTCACATATTTAAGTCATTATTTTACACCTTACAGCTTCAGTAGGGATGACAGCCTAGTTGGAATAGAAATTGTTAATAATTTCGATCTAGCGAGTTGCCAGAAGGTACGAGATATCTCTATCTGTTGTAACTGTATTTTGATTTTTTGTTTTAGTTTATTAGTAGCCGTAATATCAGTGGTAACCTTTATATGCAACGTGGTAAACCAACAACAAAAAAACAGCTCATTTTTTCTTGTGATACTTGGGTGAAAGTATGGGTTATTGTTGACGACACAGCACTATCTTATTATTCTGATTCTTCTTGTAATTTATTGAAGGTAATGATATTTATAGTATGAATAAACGTTACAATATTTGACATCAGAAAGGGCTATGTACCGTTGTTTATGATTTGGAAGATTGGTACTGCTAAAAAGTTAGGTGAAAATGTTTTCAAAGTTGACGCACTTGGTCAAAACTTTTACTTCAAGGTACGTACTTTTTTACAAGTTCCATAACACTAAGTAATATATAACAGGCGGATAGTAAGGAAGAATTGAGCAAGTGGCTATTCTGCTGTCAAGTACGTTTGTTTGAAGGGTTTTTTAATTTTCTAAGAAGTTTCCAAACTAAATGCTTTGTTTTAGTCTTGTATTGCTTTGAGTATGTGTAATACAACAAAAGAGTTACGACTATCTCAAAGAAATAAATTGGCACGTGTTAGAAAATGGTGGGAAAAAAAGTACTGCTTTGATAGCATCGAAACAACTGGACAAAATATAAAGGTTGACTACCACGTCAGCAGTCAATACGTAAAATAACAACTTAGAAGCACCTCGATTTTCTTCTCTTATTTTTTATCTTTAGGAACACAACGGATTATTTAGTGGTCGATTACATTGTTGCCAGGGCGTACGAGGCGAGATGCAAGATGAACATATTGTAGAAAGTGATTTTCAAAAGTATTCTGATGGACATCTCGACGGAAATGTATTTTACTCTTTTTGCGCTATATTTGATGGTAAGTATTTCTATAAGTCGTTTATCAAGATGACATAACCTTAGGTCACGGCGGAGTCGAGGCAGCTCGATACGCAAAGGAGCACTTACTTGAGCACATCATTAAAAACAAAAACTTTGTTGCAGGGAATATTAAAAAAGCCATAAGCCAAGGTTTCAAGTCTGTTGATGACGCCTTTAACAAACGTGCTCGATACTCTGGAAAACGTAGTGGAACAACCGTATCTGGTGTTCTTTTTGTAAATAAAAAGCACGTGAAAAACACGTGTTGTAGTAAGGTACCTAATCTTTTGTGTTAGAATGTATATATTCAATTTGGGAGATTCGAGAGTAGTTCTTTGTAAAGATGGGAAAGCGATCAATTGTTCAATTGATCACAAACCCAATAGCGCCGGTGAGCGCGAACGTATAGAGGTAAGACTTTCTCACTAAAGAGTTCTTGATAGTGAACATGACTGTTGGCTTATGCGGTTTATTTTAAGGCAGCTGGCGGTAGAGTTACAAGGGAACAAGAGATTAATGCAGTTAAATTAAAAAGTATTAATCCTAGATTACTTGAACAAACATCTATTCCAAAAAGTGTTGCGAATTTGGCTGGATTCAATGCGTACGTTCCATACGATCATATTTTGATTAACTGCGGTAGTGTACATCGCATTTGTGGTGTTCTATCAGTCTCGAGAGCACTTGGCGATCCAGTACGTGGCTGTCATATCTACCAAATGGAGTGTTAAGAGATTCTCTAGGAATTTAAAGGAAGTATGAAGAACGAAGTTTTTGGTGATGCTATCAAAGAAGATCTTGTTATTTCTACTCCAGATATACATACCACAGAACACACAGCTGATATGGATTTTTTAGTAATTGCATGTGATGGTATGAAACTAAGAATACTCAAAAACAAATACCCTTTTTCGACGTCTTAAAATTTTTTAGGTTTATGGGACGTAATGACAAGCGAACAAGTTGTTGACTTTATAATGCTCCATAAAAGTAATCAACACGGAGATTCTGGTAAACCATGTGATGTAATCCATGGTAAAAACCAAATGAAAGATGATAGTACACACGATTCTAAAGAAAATGTTGTTGAAAAGGTAGCACATTATGCAATTGATTTGGGTAGTCAGGATAATGTATCTGTCTTGGTTTTGTTTTTTAAAGATGAAGATTAGCTTATAGCCATGATAAAAGGTGTTAATACAGAGAAGATTCCAATCACTAGTAGTTCAACTTAGAAAAATAAACTTACTGTAAAATCATACTTTTGTTTGTTTCTAAAACCGAATTGTAGAGTTGGTCACGTGTAGTAAAATCGGGGATATAGTTTTTTCCGAATTTTCCGAAAACAAAAATTCGAAAGTGTAGAAAGATGCATAGCTAGGGCAGTCCACTAAACTAGAAAGCGCCTGGTTCACTTACGGTCGGGTCCTCGCTGTGCTCGGAACTAGAACCCGACCTTCGTTCACATATAGTGATCCATTGGTGGGTATAGGCATTCGGTTTTTGTATCGAATTCTATTTTTTCGAATTTTTTCTTTCGAAAAATTCGGAAAAAACGTGGGTCCGATTTCAAAGTTGTTGATGGGATATCCTTTCTATTCAATGAGTCAGCTACTAATGAACATCTTAAACAGCTCTCTGGAATTAAAAGACTGTTTATTCAGTACAGTACACAGATTACAGATGAAGGTGTTAAAGCGTTGGCTGGTGTTCATACAATTGACCTGTCTCATACCAAATTACTGATGAGTATAAAAGCACTGAAAGGTGCTCATGCTATTAATGTTAGGTGTTGCTGAAATGTTACACGTGATTGTGTTAAATCACTTGTTGACAATGGTTCAAACATGAATATTTATCTTGGTATATTGTCTGAAGAAGTGTACAAACTTTTTACAGTTGCCCAACTTTATGTATAAACCATTTTTTCCTACGAACACTTCCACAGGATACAAAATGCGACTACAGCACGGTATTAATACCATACTCAGCGGCTGCATTATTCAAAGGTCTCAGAACCTGGAACAGACGCAGAATGTTGATTTGAATGTATCAAAAAACTGGCGAACAGACAAACTTTATTGTTTAATTAAAGTATTGCATACCGCCATCAACATTTAGGTTTGATCCATTGCAGAACTTACCCTCATCGGATATGAGGAAAGCAACAAGTGCTGCGACTTGTTCAGGTGTTCCGAGCTTCTTAAAAAAAGTGTTGTTCCTATTCAAACGATTAAATCTTCATAGCAGCTAACAACTGTATTGTAGAGTAAATTAACATACTGTAATATATCGCACAGAGCTTTAGGAACCATCTCCGTTTCAATAGGTCCTGGGCGAATGCTGTTTATATTTATACCAAACTGTGCAACCTCTTTAGCGACTGTCTGTGTTCAAACAAAGTGTCAGTATATGAAAGGATAAGGTTATTCATTACCCTCGTTACGCTGTCTACTGCGGCTTTGCTGGCTGCATACAATGCTGCCCCTGCAAATGGCTATTGATAAGGTCGATAAGTGCGAAGATGTTAATGAACTGTTCGTACTGTTGTTGATGTGGCTGAACTGTTGTTAACGATCGATCCACCTGGTGGGTCCTGTTTCTTCATTTGAAGTGCTTCATACTTCATACACATTGCCAGTCCTTTGAAATTGACATCGAATACGTACTGAACCCGACTTTTTAGAAAAAACAAAGATCTGTCAAAAATAATCACGTGCGTCAACAGTTTCTTCATCTATTTCCAAAAAAGGCTTTGGTTTTGCTCTACCAGCATTATTGAACTACAAGTAAGCGCTATTAGATACAGGGTCGAACGGTCAGTGTAAGGGGCGTACTGCTCCATCAAGGCGGCCGTATTTGGCTACTGTAACATTTATCACGTTTTCAATATCTACGGGAAAGTATTTAATATGTGCACGTGTTGACGCTTAAGAATTGTGTTAACATGCTTGTTAGCAACGTACCTGTGGACTTTGTGACGTCACATACAGTAAAAATTGCGTCGCCACCAGCCTTTTTTATTTCTTCTAAAACAGCCTCACCACGCTCTTTTCTTCTTCCACACATCGACACCTTAGCGCCTACAATCGAATAAGGTTTAAAAAAGTAAAGTCAAAAATACTGCGAACCTTTTTTCGCCAGATAGATGGCTGCACCTTTACCAATACCAGACGTTGCTCCAGTGACCTAACGTCAAGTTGTTAGTTCTATTGCTAAACTTGAAAGCGCATTTGCTCTTACTAGAATAACTTTGCCTTCTATCATTGTCTACAGTTTGTTTAAGATTTGTTACAGTTTGGTTTAAGATTTGTACGATAACCTTTGTCACACAATAATTGCGAGTTTTCTAATTTATAGAATAAGAAATTTTAGCTGCCAGGTCAAGTAGATTCAACCATTTTAGTACTTGATTAATTTATTGTACGTTGACTAAATGCATGCGCTACTTGTGTTTGATACACCACAAAAAAGACCTCGGTATCAATCTTTAAACTATGAGTGGTGGTTTTTGGTCAGAAGCCTCACTGCAACATCTTTCTTTTATTGTTCGTTTCTTCACTCCGTTGGTTTGAAGAGGCTCAGAAGAATCAGAGTCCTTTCGGGGCTTTTGTGGTTCATCATTTCAAACAAACAATTGTTTTTTTTGTTCTTTAATGCTTTATTTACAACAAAATTATAATACACGTTTGTGTCAAGAGAGAATCCCACCTAATGATTGTATGCAATGTACTCATACACCAAATCATTGATTACTTCTACATAAGATCTACTTGGATGGGGATGTAAAGGATCTGTCAAAGCAGCCCATGCTCCAAAAGGTACTAACACAGATTTAACAAAAAAAAAATAGGTAAAGAAAAATAAAGAAGAAATAAGGCGTACAGGCTACAACACAAACACCGGCAGCAAGAAACATCATCCAGTCTCTAAACTTCCTAGAAGGTGCATTTATCATTACAAAGTGCATGCCAACAGTCTGGAGCATAAAAAGAGGACTCCAATAGGCAACACCTCTACAAACAAAAAATCGTCAGTTGTTGAAAAGTACAAAAAAATGAAAAAAATGAATCGTCACGGTAAGGATACTGCACGTTCATTGTGGTTGGAAGACCAGTATAATACGTACCGTACTACAGTCCAAAAACAAGCATAAGTCAAAGGTGCAAGTACGAAGTATATCCTGTAAGGTCCAAAGATATAAAAAAAGATACTGTAAAACAAAAGACCAATGAGGTATGTCACAGAATTAAAAATGTTTGCACTCAAGAAAGGCATCCAATAAAGAGTCTGTAAGTACTCAACAAACCATTAGCACATTATTACGCTACAATTGAAAAGTATCACTTATTAGCGGTTACTACAAGCAACCTCTATTGCCAACAGTGATGTAAAACTTTTGAACATAAATTTTGATAGCGTTTCAGTCAAGAAGTGTCAGATGTTGACACATGAGCACGTGCAACCAAAAGGCATGCAATATTGGCAATCAAATCTTGTAGAGTTGTTTTTGGTTGCAAAATGAAAGCTGGTGTCCATCACAACGTACTTCTTGACTGAAAGCTCTGATAATGACATTTTACGTACCCAACTGGACACTTGCTGTTCTCCTTCGTCAGCTACTCCTATCGATCTGAATATAGCTCCAGGAGCTTCTGCACATGTTCTTAGTATGTCTATAGCTACTTTGTCTACTGGTTTGTATTGATGCATTGTAATACACCTTAACTAAAGTAAGTACAAGAACTACAACAAAAAAAAAAAAGTCAATTACCAAGACAACACGAAGCATATCACAGAAGCATAGAAAATACGTGATGAAAACTTCTCAGATGCCGATTGCCGTTCACGGAACCTAGTCCTTAAAGCATCCCTTTTACTAGAACAGGTATTAGCAAGGTGACAGTAAAAACGAAATATTTCTTACCTTAGGCTAAGTTTCTCCATTTCAAGTCCTATTTTTTTTTGTTTATAACGTTTATTATCCTCTAATTCATCTTCTCTGTGTCTTCTTCTATGACTATACAAGTATTAGAATAATACATTTATATAATGATAATAGCGTACAGGTTCTCTTCTTCAGATACAACAACACCTTGTTGGGCTACTATAACTTTCTCCCTATTTTCAAAGTTATTTTTTATCACACCAAAAAAAACAGATGCATTTTACAAAGCAATTTTAAATCATTTACCTTTCTATTTCTAGCGTTCTATCATTATATTCCATTTGCTCCTGAAGAGTTCTGGCATTTAATAAACATTCCATAGCTTTTAATTGAAGCTGAACACGTTTCTCTATTAACAAAAAGCGTAAGTGTTTGAAAACCAAAAAAAAAAAAGAGACAAAATAAAAAAAAAGGCATTAAAAAACAACCACTAAAAAACCCTTCGTTATTATTACCTGGATCTTGAACGGCGTTTATATTATTAGTGAGTTCTTCAGGTAACGATTGACGTGCTAAATCAAGTCTTCTTGGAGTATCCAAATGATTAAACCTCATAGGAGTGTCCATATGGCCAAGCCTTCTTGGTGTACCCAAATGGTTGAACCTCATCGGTGTATCCATATGGTTATATCTCATTGGTGTGTCCATATTATTGTATCTCATTGGTGTATCCAAGTGGCTATATCTCATAGGTGTATCCATAGGACCAACTCTTCTTGGTGTATTCAAATAGTTAAACCTCATTGGCGTATCAAATTCGTTCTGTCTCATTGGCCTTGACGGTGTTTGAAGAGCCCTCGAAGTAGTAATACTCTCGTCAGGTCCATAATCATCCATAGCTAGATAGAGTAAGGACACAAAATATTTTCTCAAAGGAGCTCCTGAGGACAAAATCCAAAAAACAAGAAAAAAATCGTTCACATACATTGTGTTGACTCATTGGTCTCTACAGCTGCGTATATGTGTTAGTGGTTTTAACTAATAATGTCTTTTGATAGTAAACGTACTTTGTTCTTCTTCTATTGTATCCTCATCATCAAACGTTTCATCAAGAGTCGACATATCATCTGTTGTTCTTTCTTCAGGATAATTTTTTTTAATTGTTGTTTGGTTATATGGATTGTCGTCGTCTTTCATTGTTGTTGCTCTGTCATCAGGTGTAAGCTTCTTAACTGTTGTTCTCTTATCAGGAGCATCGTTTTTCATTATTGTTCGGTTATCAGGTGTTCCATTCTTCATTGTTGTAGGTGGTCTGTATGGAGTATTTTTCGTTGTTGTTCTTCGTCTGTCTGTTGGTCTGCCTGTTGTCGCTTTTTTCATTGAAAGCGGACGAGCGAAATTTGGACTCATAGGCATACTAGAGTTCTCTTGTGGTACGAACGTTGAAGGGTTACCCTCAGCGTCTTCTTTTAGCATTTTATTTATCGTTGCGTTTTGTCTTTCTTCAACCCAATCTAAACGATGGTGTAGAGTGAGTAAGAGAACTGGGCGGTTTTCTTTATTCGAGAAAAGTTAACGTACTGGTGTACACTTTAGACATTGTTTTTGTAAGAGTAAGTACTACAATGAGAGCTTGTATGCGTCAGCTATGTTATAAACGAATAGAGCAACCTCTTACCTACGGCCACAAAAACCATCGCCATTTGCTCTTGTTTTATTGGGTTATTCCATTCCCTTGCGTTGTTAATGGTAAGACCACCATCTATGCGTGTGTTAAGAGCCACGTCATTTTTTAAAACAGTAAAACAACAAAAAAGTGGTATTTGATGACACATTCGCACTGTGCTACCTGAAGTATGAGTACCTGACTTTATTTCCCGCGGATTACTTCTGGTGGTTTGAGCGTCCGTAGCATCGTATAACGTCTGGTGACGTGACGTCGAGCTACATTTAACACATAGCACGAGTACTAGTAATCCAAAGGCGCGTACAATCATCTTGGAGGACAGTATTTTGTGATCAAAAAAAAGTCGTTACGAATCTTCGAAACGGTAAAATACTTAGTGCCAGTCACATTTGACGCGTCGAATCTTCAAAACTATCAATTTATACGTACAAAATGGTAAGACAACCCACCGTTTGATCAAAGTGTAATTAAAAACATTCAGAGCGCGTTTAATATTGGCCAACTGTCTGAGATGAAGTGGAAACTCGGTGTAGCGGTCCAATCATCCCATTGTAAAATATTAAACTCTGGGTTTGTATCAATTACGCTACGCGTACTAGATAGTAACAAAAAGGAACAAACACACTCTTTTGAACTTTCCATCACAGAATTTCAGGTAAAAGACACCAATACCGCCACTAAACACTTCCTAACGCTCTAAATAGAAGTTTGCAACGAATTTTAGCAAGATGGGCGAAACTTTAGAGTCTATGAGCTGACAAAACTGAAATATCCAAAAAAACTTCATTATTTTTTTTGTACACACTATAAGTACAGTAGAAACTTTTTATACCACTCCCAGTTGTTGTTTTTTTTTTTCTTTTTTTGTGAAAGTGTTGTTTCAATTTTGTTTTTGACGTTAAAATCTGAATCACGTTGCTGATGTATAGAAATAACGTTCTCTGTATAACTGAAGTACTTGTGTACCAAACCCTGTAAGAGAAAAACAGAGTGTCAGTAAAGCAATTAGGACGAAAAAAGAAGAAAAAAGAAAAAATCTATTCTGCTCGAAACGGTTCATGAATTAATGACCGTACCGGTAACGACGTTGACGAGCGGTAATCTTCCAAACAAGCCAACTATAGCCGCAAGTCTATGCTCAAAAACACCCTCATAACATGGGCTACGAAGTAGGTAAAATGCCCATAATGAAAAACGTCTCCAAAGCTCTCTACTTTCTCTTGCATTTGTATTTTGTCTCCAACTGTAGTATGCACTCATAACATCTATTGTCAGTGAGGCTAGCCAAGGCTTCCAAGAGCCCTTTTTCCAAACATACAGAGCTAGCACTTACTTTGTCAAGGACCAACAAAGCGTCAAAGACGCAGATTTCAAAAAAAGAAGAAAGTAGGATACAATAAACAAGAGGTCGTATTATCCAAAGTATCTCTCCTGTAGTTGTCCCTGATGTTGCAGGTGTTCCTGGTACTAGCATTATACGTTGCATTTGGCTCTTTTTAATGTCAATCATTTGTTTTATGGTGCGTAAAGACTTTCTACGTAATTGTCCGGTACCAGGATGGTACATTCTATGAACGTGAAAAGTCAGGAACTGACAAAACCCTCATCAAACACTATCGTACATGCGGTCAATCTGGTCCTGCTCAGCTTGATCTGTAGGCTCTCTTTGAGGTATGGTATTGTACGCTGTAATCTTGCCTATGGAAGATGTCAGTTGAATCAAGAAAGAAGTTCAAAAAAAAATGTCAAAAAAAACAGGTGCTTTTTTTTTTTTTGGGTGTTCGTCACGTGCCTTTGTTTTTTGATAATAAATTAAGGTGAATAGCCGCTACGCGTATGTTATGTTGTTTCGTCAAAATTAAATGAATAAAGGGTGCCTTTGATGAGTTCAATCAAAAAAATGGTTATAAACCACATGTTTCGTAAATAAGGTGTTGTGCTGTCTCTGTTGGCGCGTTCTACTTCTGTACCAATAATTTCTAGAGGTAATTGCACGATTTTGAGTGCTTGTAGCCAGAATAAAGAATTTACGTAACTGAGTAGGGTAAGATGAAAAATAATGCGTAAAATAGAGTGCATACTGTTTAGGGAGTGTTTTTGATGCCATTAAACGCCGTTGTAGTCGCTCATCTAAACCTTTCATTTGACCAGTTTTCTTTAGTTTGTCTCCATATTTTAGCCAAATACTATCGTGGTTGAGGATAATCAAGTTGATGAGCGCTTGTGCTAGTGTAGTGTTAGTAATTCTGGCGGGCAATCGTTTATGCGCGTGTAACGTCGTATGCACGGCGTTTGAAATACGTTACTACCGCACAGGATGTTTTTCGCGTACCAATTTCTGATTGCATTTCTTTGTCATTGAAACGACCAGGAATCAGTAATAACGACGTGCGTAGTGCTGATTCAATGTAAGAAACACTATCTACGTTTTGAAGTAACGCAATGTCGTAGGCCTTCTTTATTTCTGTGTACAACGTTTGCACGAGAGCCATGGTAACTTACAAAATGCCAAAATACAAATGTTTTCCGCCAGTTAAGTTAACACCAACGACATCATGGCCTGCATAGGTACACTAGTACTCGAGCTATTCGTTGAATTTGTAGGTAACTGTGCCCTTAAAAAGAGAGCGAAAATGAAATGTTGACACTTGTACAGTTACACTGTACTTCCACGCCAACCCACCTGCGCCACAGATTGAGTGCAATACTACTGAAAGGATTCCTTAGCCTTGCTTATTGACTTCTTTTCCGCTGTGGACTAACGCAGAACGCCGAGGATGGCTACAAAAGCTTACGTTTACGCGTCAAAAAGTATTGAACGGCGCTACATTACTGTTGAACAATCTCATGGAAAGAAAAGGAGAAATAAATCACAAAAAGCCGCACCAACGCGCGAAACGAGTAATCAACGTAATATATACAAAGAAAACGAATTTGTACTGTCAAAATGGGTTATCTTAAGAATAATGGGTTTTATATATTTATCAGCGTTTACGTCGTTCTATGTACAGATCCCTGGCCTATACGGCGATAATGCACGTTCCCTTCATTTTGACACCTGCTGACACTTCAAAACCTAGGGCGTATTCCCTGTTAATGAATTCTACGCTCACCCTTCAGTACAAGCGTCAAATTTTCCAACTTTCTTACCTGCACTGGCTAAAGCTACTCAATCGGATCCTGTAGTACTCTTACACGCTGTGACACTTGTTGGTATGGTGCTATCGTACGTATTTATTCTCGAAAAAGGCTTTACTTTTATTTTTCTGATCGGTTTTTTTTTATTAGTGCGATCGTTGTCCTTGGTGTGAGCTGGAGCCCAATCTTATTACTTTGTTGGATAATCAACCTTACAATATTCGATGCTGGCCAACTATTTAAGCACTTTCAATGGGATGTACTCTTACTTGAATCTGGTGAGTGTTCACTCATTTATTTCCTGTTTTAATGATAAATGTAAGGTTTCTTGGCTATCTTCTTAGCGCCTTTGTTTTCATTTACATTCACTGTAAAATCGTACAGAGTTGGTTTACCCAAGGACCTTGGTATTTGGTTGTTTAGATGGCTTCTCTTTCGTCTCATGTTCGCATCTGGTTCGTGTTCCTGTGGTTACTATTTATTTTATTGACGAGTTATTTTAAGGTGTTGTTAAATTATCTTCAATGTGTCCTACATGGTGGTCACTAACTGCATTGGATTATCATTACTGGACTCAAGTGAGTAAATAAATATTATAATATAAAAACACATAAGCTAATACTTATCGTAGTGCATTCCAGGACCTTTGTGAGTACACTTTGGGTTTTTTTCCCTGTCAACTTCTTTTCAGGAATATCTCACTTTTTTAAAAGGGCTTGGTACATTCACAACTACAGCGCTGCTTGGTTTTCTCAATTGAGTGTATTTCTTGTTCTAGTTGTAGAACTATTCGTTCCGTTTTGGATTTTTGGTACAAACTTCGACTTGATATTTTTATTAGTCTAATGTCTAATAGGTTCACGCACTCTAAGAAATGTTGCTGGGATTTTGAACGTTATATTTCAAGTATCTATAGTCTTAACTGGAAACTATAACATATTCAATATCAACACAATAGCTCTATGCATAGCACTCTTTGATGATAAATTTTTATCCCAATTCTTTATCAAAAAGTACAACGCATTTTTTACTTCATTAATACCTAATATGTACCTTGCTACAGGTCACTACCTGGTCTTAAATATGATAATACACCTCCCAATGAAGATGTCAAGTCGTCTAAAGGAGAATACAAAAAATGGTATCTAACTGTTTTTGATGTTCTTGTATTCATCGTTGGCATTGCTGTCACCGTATATCTTATTGCCCAAATGTGGAAAATCGACTTGAACAAAGACGGTATGTTTTGTCGAAAAAATCTTACAATCACGTGATTTTATCTTCATTTCCATGTACGATGTGCTTTATTTTTTACTATGAACAAGGTGTTCCTATTTCGATAAAGTACATTATTCAACAACGAGATTGGCAAGCAATCGTATCCAAAGGTATTGGATAACAATTAAAAAAACCGTATTCAATTATTTAGTAACACCATGGACGATATACATTGGCATTGCTTCTGGTGTATGGTACATGCTAGCGAATATATTAAGCTTGGTAAACAGTAACTTATTTAATACAAGGTCAGATATCCTAGTGTTACTTTGTTTTGCTTACATTTTTACTAGGATTGGTTCTAAGGATGTTGTCGTCCTACTTTTTGGCATCATATTCGCTTGTCTTCTTTTCACTGCATCCATTCGCCCATTTACAGAGTAAGCAACAATATTTGTTTATCCCTTATGTGTTGTTTAGGGGTATCACTGGTAGAATGACACCTGACATTCCTACACAACTTGTACCTTTTGAAAAGTTTGCATCCTCTATCCAACAACAATACTATCTTTCAGGAAGATACGGTAAGTAGCTAATTTGAATAAAAACCTAATAGCAATTCTTTGTTAAAGGTTTGTTTGCACGTATGACAACAACAAGACCAGAAATTATTATTGAAGGAAGTGTTGATGGTAAGACATGGAAGGAGTATGAGTTCAAATACAAAGTTGGTTCTTTAAATAGACCTGCACCGTGGGTGATGCCACATCACCCTTACTTGGACTGGCAGGTAAAGAATGAACGTTTATGTATTTTGATAATCACCAAGCTTGTTTTTTTTTTTGCCTTGTTGAACTCATCCTTACACTAGATGTGGTTTGCTGCACTTTCAAATATGCAAAGAAATCGATGGTTTGCACGTGTACTTGTTCGTATAGTTCAAAACGAACCTACAGTACTTTCTCTGCTTGATAGTAATCCATTTGAGAAGAGTAAAGACAAACCAAAGTTTGTCAGATCAAAAGTTTTCGAATATTCCTTCACATCAGTGGATGAACAAAACAAAACAGGAGATTTCTGGAAACGTACATACAAAGGGTACCTAAAAAAACCGGAGATTTCATTAACACCCCGTGCACACTACTTCTTATAGTAATCAATAGGGACTACACAAAGTCAGTTAGTCTGGAAGTAGCGAACAAAATGTATCCAATATCAACTGAACAACATGACCATATACTAAAACGTATTCACTCAAACATCGCGCCATGGGCGCCCTTCGCAGTAATGTGTGTACTTGCTCGCTTATTAGCTCTTGTCGTATAGGAGATTAAATAATATTATACTCAACATAAACAAGCTACTGTTGATTCCTTAGCCAATTTTATAAACAAAACATGTGAACAGTGAGTTTTTTGCCGTCTTTGTTTGGAGTTAATTATTTTATTCCTTTTTGGTTTCCTATAACGTTAAATACGCTAAAACTACATCCGTTGTATTAACAATAACTCAGTCAAGCTATTAGAAGTGGTATTTACGAGTTTACCTAAAAAGAAACAGTTTATTATAAACCCGGAACTGTACTTTCTGAAAATGTTTAAATACGGACAAATGCTACAAATCATGTAACTTTTTGCTTGAGGTTACGGAATCTTCCGTTTTCGAAAAAACAAAATTACTGTCTGCAACTTTGTAAAGCAGAGGAGTATTATCCTTTATACGGTATATAAAGGTCTTCTTGTTGTATAGAGGCCGTAGTGTGAATGCTAAACTCCGAATGAACCAACAATAGGACTTGTTTTACTCCGAGTTTTAAGACAGTTTCTTGATAAAAATACGCTTTAGAAAGCACCGCATGGTGTTTTATCAGTGTTCATTGTTATGTGGGTGTGTTGGGGCTACGAATAGAAGCCAAAAACGCGTTCGTAGTCGTTTAAGAGCAGGTATATTTCGTGCTTGCGTAGGTATGTTGCAGTAGGTACTGTGTATCGATTATTGATGGTTGAGTAGGGATTTTAAGCGCTATATCTTTTTTCTACTTCTTTGTGCTTGTTACGATTGAAATACGCGATAACGCAGAGTTCCGCGAGCGGATAAATACAATCCGAGCAGTCGTCGCTTTGACCGAAGTAATTGCACAAGAACGTGGTAGAACAGCGTTGTATATATCAGGAGGATTTGATGATAGCTTACGCGCTGATATTTGTACGTTTCAGCAGGAAAACGCTGTTTATTTTGGAAAATAGGCCACCTCACTTCTTTTCTGACAAACCTCGTTTAGTGAAGACCAGAACATCTGTAAATGACCTTCGTACAGAGCTAGACAGAGTTTCCGGTAAAGGACGGGATTTTCCCACTCTAAACACTGCTCTAGAAGAGCATAACAAAATAGAACAACTACGAGCTGATGTACGAGTAAAAAAAAAACCACAACTCGTGAAACTTTTCATTTTTTCTTACTCTTCCTCAGATTGATGCTTCTATTGGTTTATCACCCACTGATCCAAACAGAGTGTCAGAGCAGACAGCTTTTGCTGCGTTTTCTAAATATAACGAATTGTTTGCCAACTTTAATCTACGACAAAGTTTCACTAATCAAGAAGGTATAAGTAGAGTACTATACAGTGTAGTTCGTGAAGGAATTGTAAGTTATTTTGAGCAGCAATCTTTTTTTGGTTTTTTTTTTCTTTTTCTTGGATACATGGGCTTATTTGTCTATTTTAGTACCTTGAAGCAAGCGGTATAGTGAGGGGTTTACTTGGTTCAGTTTTTGCCAGAGGTAAGGAAATTACAAAAGAAAGAATTTGCCAAAAAACCAAAAAAAAACCAAGTTGATGTTTTTGACTTTGTCTTTAGGTTTCTATTTGGATAATGATGAGGTGCTCGCAGTACGAGCTTCAGAAAATGCTCAACAAAGCGCATACCGTGAATTGCTTGTATTACTTGATGATGAAGACAGAGAGGTTGAAATGTCTTCTTTAGTGCGTGTACAACTCTTTTTTGGGCGTTTTTTTTTGATTGATGTGTCATCTGTATACTTACGCTTTTATTAGACTCCGGAAGTAAATGAAGCGTTGTCGTTCATTTCACTCTTTCGTAACATTTCCTTTGTGGTACGTTTTATTTTTTGGCAGTAGTTTGAGACTTGGCCGTTAATTTTCTGATCTAGGATCCACTGCAATACAACGCATCGAACCCTTTCCCAGTTGAGGCTACAGCTTGGTTTGGAAATGTTACAATATTTCTAGATAGCTTCCAAGTACTCAGGACTCACTTGTTGTACGTTATTTGTCATTCTACTAAAGACTCTTGCTTTTTTTTATTACCTCCCAACACTTGTTTAAATCGTGTTTTCTCATTGTGTTAATCGGTTTCTGAATTCTTTTAAAGTTCATTGCTAATATCTGGCTAACACGTGTTCATAGTGAAAGGCTATTAGTAGAGCAAGACAAACAACTAGTGATCACTATTACTGAGTTTGTTATTGCTTTGGTTGCGCTTGTACTAGAGATAACAGCATGTACTACTCTTATACTCATTGCATGGCCAGTTCTTAAACTGTTCTGGACGATGGAAGGCAAAGCTCGAAAGTACGTTTTCAAAAACTACGATCTGTTTGAAGCAGAAATGTGAAACTATCAATCAACATGTGTGCTCATTTTTTTTTTTGTGAAGAATTTCGGATAGTTCTACAAGAGGAACTACTAGTAAAGCTGGTACTGGTGCTGACACAGATGATGGATTAAAAAATGATATCAATAAGCACAACAGCTTTGTTTTGGAAATGTCAGGTGAGATACCAAAATCTTTTACAACTTCGGTTCTCTTACTATTTTTTCCAAGACGTTGAATCAGCAACGACAGAATTATCATCTTCTAAAGACAAATCATCTGAAAATGAAGAACCTCTAGAACCTAGGATGTCACAAACGCAAACTCCTAGAGCACCTGATGTTATGGAAACTCCAAAGTCAAGACGGAAAAAAAAATCCGCTAGGAGGAAAAAGAAGTCTCCAGAATAAACTTGTACATAAAAAACACTACCCTAAGTAAAAAAATAAAAAACCAATTTTTAAACATGTGGAATACTATTTGTTGAGCGCGAAATTACAATCAATAAAAGAAGGAATGTGGTTCAAGAATACAGTTGCAAACAAAACAAACAGTAGTGAACGAGTACGTCACTAGAAGATATGTAAATTCCCCTTTGAATTTTCCTAGATATTACTGTGGGCTATAAAGGTAACATGTGACCTTGTCGCTTAGTTTAACATTTTATGTCAATAATGTCGAAATGTTGAATAGTTTTTATTAAAGTCATTGTCGATTTGTTTCATTTTTAAGGTAATAAAGTCTCAATGTCATCAGCCCAACGTACTGATATCAATGCAGAGTATCTAGCAAGTAATAAAGCCAATAAAACAGAAAAAGACCAACTTATATGTAGCGCCAAAACAAGAGAAACTACAGATCCAACAAGAGCAAATCCAAAAATAAACCATATTGCTCTAATCCACATTTTCTTCGGTAGTAGCCTTAGCCCTTCAATTGCAAACAGAGTAGATATCATAACAGGTGTAGATACAAGGTTATCTCCGCTGGTATGTAAGGTTGACAAAAGTGGAATGTTATCAAGAATAGAATAAGAGGTAACAGCTTCTTGCCAAGGAGAATTACTTGGTTCTTGAATAACAGTTACGAAGTTGAATAACTGTCGTCCAACAACACACAAGAATAAGCTCACTAGAGGTCTAACTGTAGAACCGATTATACCAATACAAAGTAAGGCAATTGTCATAACCTCGTTCGCCAGTAACATTGTCAAAACGCACGTGTGTACGAGTTTAGAATCCCAAATATAATCTCGAAGTCCGTCCAAGTATTTGAACCCTCTATCATTAAATATCTGTTCTATATCGCTCTTTTCGTTAGATAACGTAGGTAAGGACTCTGAGATCACATATTGAGCCATGAACCAGAAATATATGCCCATCCCTACTATAATTATTCTTGCTACGACAGCGCTTAATCCCCGGCTTAAGGCAAGTGATTCTCCTCTTGTGCTGTGGTTCTGTTGATACAATGATTGTTCTCCACCCATGAATAGTGTTGATGATGTTATTGTTCCTGTTGATAATCCTTTGAGTACGTGGGCTTGATTTATAGCCTTAGGTAAAGCTCCAGGTTCGCTTAGAGCTTCTCTTAGTTTAGCTAAAACTTCATCTTCACTAGCTTTTGTTTTCTTCTTGTGAGGGCTCTGTATAAGGAGAGACCCAAATATTTTATCGGGAGATAGTGTACCAAAGTTGAGTACGGCGTAGTTATGTCGGCAAGTACCCAAATGATGGATATAGTGAAGAGCTCGGAGTTCTTCAAACCAAGAAAAATTCTCAAGCCAATGTCCTTCAATATGAAACGTATTATGAAGCCAGTTCCCTACAAGCCCCATCACTACGTACCTAAATAAAGTGTTAACCAGCTAAGAGCTAAAAAAGAAGGTATGTTTAAAGCGCACATGATGAGAGCAGCTATTACCGTTGGCATTGTTGCGAGACCGCAAATGTAGCTCACGACGCAGTTTGATAGCATGATGAGGTATAAAAGAGCTTCGTGTTGAGTAAAGAAGGAAGAATGCTCTCCCATTTGCATTTTGTTGTCTGGTTCGCTCCTAACTTCGTCGCTTCGTCTTCCGAAGAATCTAGCAGGAGGATAGAGCTTGTAGTGGTGTATGTTATGCAATCTTCGGCATTCTTTATTGAACGGAAGCCATGGGTAGTTTCTATGCGCTTGAAAGTGCCACACGTAGAAACCAGCGAGTCCTGCGAGGTAATAGAGAAACATGGAGAATATTGAGCAATCAGTTATAACAGATACACCATAACTGTACGACGCTAATGCTATCCACATGAGAAGCATTATGCGCGGTATCTTCGAGTGATGGTCTGTAATTATCACCTCTGGCACTTCTTTTGCCGTTGGAATACTGTCAAGGTCAGCGATTTTGTTACGCATTGCTGAGGATTGTTGGTTTTTTGTAGAGTTAAGTTTGCGAACGTAGATAGTTGTGATTTTAACGGAAATATTTTGTATGTGAAAATGCACAGGGCTCACAAACACGTGAACGTTCTAGGACGCCTAATAGTGAGCTGAATGGTATTGTTTGAGACTAAGGCGGTAAACTCATGCTGTTCACCGAAGGTATCTATGTAAATACCTGAGCAAGCGTGGTGGGGAGAGAATAGCGCTTATAAATTCGTTTCACCGCTTTGGCGGAAAGTAAACGAATACACGATCAGTATTAACGCCTTTCACAGAAGGTTTTGAGTGACATTTGAGTTACCGACCGCCTAGCATTATTCCTAGTGTTTGCGTACGGTTTTAGTTTGTGTGATGGGTTTAGCTTCTTTGAATGATATTAAATTTATAAGGAACACCTACCAGGCATTCTTGATACAATGGGCGAGTTTGCCGAGTATACACTAAATTACTTGACTACGCACCGAATTTGAGAATTTTGCGGGATTTTAACTGTTGTTAGGCACACCAAAAGGTACAAACGCATCACCACGTTAAATAATTAGCGTTATATTTTATAAAGAAGCTATTGGAGACTTACAAGACTAACTCGTTAGTAGGCTTCAAAAACCACTACAATAATTCACAATGTACGTTTCGCGCTATATAAGCGCTTTTTAGATGTTTTTCTTCATGTGTTCCGCAACGCTAACAGATCCAGGGCTGAACCAAATCAAAATCAACCACCAACTGAAGGAACGCAACCTGCTCAAAAGCAACAACAAAGGCAACAAAAAAAGCAGCAAAAGAAGAAAAAGGGACCAAAGCCAAAGAAAGCACCAGCCCCAGCTAAAGTAAACGAAGATGACTTGAACCCTAATGTGAGTTACAAAACGCGTAGTTTACCACTAAATCGTGTTCTAGCAATACTTCGAGATGCGCTCACGCATGGTTAACGAAATTAAAGCCGGCGGAGGCAACCCATACCCTCACAAGTATCGTACGTTTTCTCCGTGTTTCAAAATCGTCCAATTCTCTTACTTACTGTTTGTAGCTGTTGATACAACCATTCCAGAGTTTATTAAAAAGTATGCCAACTAACTTTGTGTGCTTACTAAAGCTGTCCAGGTTCGGTCACCTTGAGGCCAAGGAATCATTGGAAGAAACAATGCTATGCGTAGCAGGTACTGTCTTTTTATTGTGGTGAAGAAAAACATCTTTATTCTTTTCATAGGTCGCGTACAAATGAAGCGCGCAGCTGGCAGAAGCCTTATCTTTATTGACATCATCGGTGATGGTTGCAAACTTCAAGTACTTTGCAATCAACGTGCTTACCAAGGTCCTAAATCTGCGTTTAAAAACGACTTGGGTCCAATCAGAAGAGGAGATATTATCGGTGTAAAGGGATACCCAAGTACGTAGTTAAAAAACGCTAATCTACAAAAAACTTGGGCGAAAATTATAATGTTGTATTGGGTTCTTCCCACTAATATTTGCTTAGTGGGTAGTAACACTGGTGAACTCTCTATTGTACCAAAATCCGTAGTTGTTCTCGCACCTTGCCTACACATGTGTCCTAAGCCAGTACGTATTTTTTTCTAAACGAAGAATCCCGTTAGTGCCAGCTATTAGACTAAAAGCATTTAGGGTACTTTGACCGACCCTGAGACACGTTTCAGACAACGTTATTTGGATCTCATTACCAACATTGACAAGAGAAATATGTTTGTCACACGCGCCAAGGCCGTAAGCTATGTAAGAAGGTAAGATAAAAGAAAAATACAACATTTTTCGTTGACGTGCGTTTCTAACTTTTGTTTCTAAGATTTTTCGAAGACATGGGCTTTATTGAAGTAGAGACACCAATGATGAACATGATTGCTGGTGGAGCAACTGCCAAGCCTTTTATCACTCATCACAACTTTTTGAAGACTGATTTATACATGAGAGTTGCCCCTGAACTCTACCTAAAGGCAAGTTTTTGGCGTCTTGTTATTTATTTTTTGAAAAAAAAACTATGACGAAACTATCTCCAGAGCCTTATGAAATTCTTTGAGTAAGATCGGAAGACCTGAATGTTTAATTTTTAACCGCAAAAATTTTTGTTTTTTTTTACTTGGCCAAAATGTTGACGTTTGTTTCGTTAGATGTTGGTCGTTGGCGGTATTGAACGTGTGTTTGAGATTGGTAAGCAATTCAGAAACGAAGGCATGGACTTGACTCACAACCCTGAATTCACAACATGCGAATTCTACATGGCATACGCTGATTACGAGGACGTACTTGCTCTTACTGAAAAGCTCATCTCAGGTGCGTTACAAAAGTTTTCACGTTTTTGATCATACACTTGCAGTGAAGAGCGTAAATTGTTAATTGTATAAACGTGGTTATTAATATTTGAATGCTAGGCATGATCAAGGATATCACTGGTAGTTACAAGATTATGTACCACGCAAATGGACCAGAAGAAGATCCAATTGAAATTGATTTCACACCACCATTCAAGCGTTACTCTATGATTGCTGAACTCGAGAAAGTACTTGAGGTTAAATTCCCTGAAGATATCAGCAGCGAAGGTAAACATTTGTCCAAATGTATCAATTACTCACTCTAACGTTAGAAACCAACGCATTCTTGGTTAAGTTGTGCAAGGACAGACAAGTTGACTGCTCACCACCACAAACAACTGCCAGACTTCTTGACAAAGTACGTTTTTTCAACGTACCATGCGTCAGTTCTTTGTTCTCTATTCTTTTACCAAAATGATGATAAACTTTGTTCTTGAACACTATGAAAGATAACATCTCATTCATCCATCTGAGCTCAGCACATCCAAAATCAAATTTCGTAAAAAATCGAAATAGGCCCTTCACTAATTGTTTTTGTTCGTTTAGTTGGTCGGTGACTTTATTGAAGTAAAGTGTGTTAACCCTGCTTTCATCATGGATCACCCTCAAATCATGAGTCCTCTTGCTAAATGGCATCGTTCTCTTCCTGGTATGACAGAACGATTTGAGCTCTTTGTTGCAGGTAGAGAAATCTGCAATGCTTACACTGAGTTGAACGATCCTGTTGTTCAACGTGCTCGATTTGAAGAACAAGCCAAGGTAAGTACTTTTGGTTACATGTGTGTTAGTTGTTTTCTAACATTATTTTCAGCAAAAAGCACAAGGTGATGACGAAGCTATGTTTGTTGATGAAAACTTCTGTACTGCTCTCGAATATGGATTACCACCAACCGGTGGATGGGGTATGGGTATCGACAGACTTTGCATGTTGCTATCCGATACACACAGTATCAGAGTACGTCTTTTTTTTTTTGTTGATAATTTTGGATGAAAATTAAGAGCTCTTAAACCGTGTACATCGCATTTTGATCGGTGATACAGCCTCCAAGGAGCTATAGAAAATTTCCTCAGTCGTATCTTTCAATACGTATGCTCTTTTATGGCATACGTGTGACAATCGTCCGGATACATTAAAATTTGTTGTAATTTTAGCTCCCACTTTATGTATTGTTCATCGATTAACGCCTTGCGTTTAGGAGGTTATTCTTTTCCCTGCTATGAAGCCACAAGTAAATAAAACTGAGGAACAAATTGAAGAGGAGAAGAAAGAAAAGGAAGAAAAGAAGTAGAATAAATAAACTACATTTTTTTTAAAACGATAATTGCGTTGGTTGTAAATCTGACATTGACCGTACAATAGTTACGGTGAGTGTAAGGAACGTGAAACTTAAAACCAAGCGTTGACTTACTACGCCTATCGCTGCATGAAAAAGAAAAGAACCGAACTCATGTTATCTGGCAAGACCAACTTCACAGTCAGTGTCTGTTGGTTTTACGAACATCTGTTCCACTTCCAGCTTTCACATCTGGTTCATTTCCAACATTACAAACATTAGTATCAGTTTGCTATTATGTCTTTGTAGTCACGTGGAACAAAATCAAAAAAACTGAAGAATGAAGGTTTGCTTTATTGAGATTTAGCAGTCGTGCCAAGTTACTTTTGATAAAGCTCTGTTTGACAAGTCAACATAAACGCTTGCATATTCAAACTCACGAGTGTAAACCCATGTATTCGAAACACGTTTTGCTGGACCTTTTGGAGCACCAAGTTTACAATGTAAGTGGGGATAAAAGTTATCTGGACAAGTATGATCTTTTCCATAAGGGATATAATCCGAGATTTCCCAGAATAATGAGTATCCCCACCAGTGGTTCTCCTCTGCAATGAGTAAAAAGTACGATAACGCATTATTAAACTCGTCAGTCATCATCTGTCGTAATCCTGCAGGCGTTTTAGGGATGGTATTGTTAGGCCATGTCTTTGGATGAATAAGCGGTCCAGGCCAACTCTTTATCTCGAGAGTTCGGTTACTGTTCAATGGAGAAGTTATTACTTCGAATAAGAGGTGTTGCATCGCTTCAGGTATCATTTTACCAGTTTTAGAGTCAAGAAACTGAAGTATGGCAAAGTGATCAACCATTGACGCTGATCCTCCTTCAACGTGAAGATTCAGAGCGTAATCGCTGTCTAAGCCGTTCATTAGAGCTTTTTGGTTTTCTCCAAATCCATTTAATGAATCTTGCAATTTTCTTATCATCGCCGTTTGAGCTTTGTTGTGAGCGTCATTTTCCGCTTTTGTAAGGTCTGGTATTTGCGTATCAGAGTTTGGCATGCCGTCAAGGAAGAACCCGTCAATTATAACCTTTCCATTACTGAGGCGATGTTTGGCAAGATCCACTAAATGGCCAACAAAAAAGTCAACAAAATCTTGTTTAGTAGGGTCAAACATTACCGAGTCTATTAAAGACATAAGCGCGTATTCTATTACGTTATAAAGCGTACTGCTATGGTAAACGATGTTGCCTTTATCATCACGAAGGGCCCATTTATCTTCATTTTGTAACCACGTTTTAGAAGCACTTGAACACTCTGCGAGTTGTTCGCCAATATCCGACTTGAAGTAAAAAATTACTTTTACGTCTGGATTAACCGCCTGAAAAATACGTTAACCTTTCGTTATTGTATCACGTGATTTACCTTTACTTCAGAAGCAGCTTTTAGCACAGCTTCTTCATTTGTGGTACCGTATTTGAAAGATCCAAAGCAATTTCCAAACGTAATTATTTTGTAGTTTGTTGCCATGAACTTTATTTGAGCATCTGTTAACATACCGCTCGCATTTTGACCGTGCATATAAAGCATATCTGATAATGTATCCCACTTATGAACCCATGGCGTTGCTTCGCAATAGCGGAGTAATAGTATTGAAGAGAAACAAAGAATAAAGCAATACAGGAGTCTTGTCATGTTGTAGACGTCTAGAAAAGACTACGCTCTGACTTGTATCCACAATTATGGATAAAACAAATGTGAAATGAAGACGTCACATGTCAAACTTGGATTGACTAGAAAAGAATGACAACGTCAATCATGGTGACAAGTATCGACCAATTAAATCTCTGCAGCCATAAAAGGGCTAACAGATAAGCTAACTGCGTCATTGTCACTCACCTCTGTTGTGGCCAAACTCTTTTCCCTGTCATGTTTCATTGAAAGGAACTACATAGACAAGCATGCAGATCTTCGAATAATAAGAATCCTGTACAATTCTCAATTTCGGCGCTAAGTCAACTAGTTTAGTGAATGCTTGGCAAACTTGTGTGTCAAACTTAAAGGATACTTACTTGATTTACATACGATAGCTTTAATATTCAAAGAAGGTTAAACTGTCAAACAAACAGAATGTATGTTTTACGCCATAAGAGCCTTTTCGTTGCTTTTCTCTAATGTGTTTAACGCTTACAAATCCAGGGCTGAACCAAATCAAAATCAACCACTACCTGAAGGAAAGGCTAAAACAAATGAAGATGACTTGAATCCTAATGTGAGTTACAAAACGCGTAGTTTACCACTAAATCGTGTTTTAGCAATACTTCGAGATGCGTTCACGCATGGTTAACGAAATTAAAGCCGGCGGAGGCAACCCATATCCTCATAAGTATCGTATGTTCCTCCCCAAGTACTCAAAATGCACCTATTCTAACTTACTGTTTGTAGCTGTTGATACAACCATTCCAGAGTTTATTAAAAAGTATGCCAACTAACTTTGTATGCTTACTAAAGCTGTCCAGGTTCGGTCACCTTGAGGCCAAGGAATCATTGGAAGAAACGAAGATATGTGTAGCAGGTACTTTCTTATTGCTGCGCACGTGTGACGAAACAACATCTTTATTAATATTGTGATAGGTCGTGTACAAATGATACGTAGAAAGGGAAAGAGCCTTATCTTTATTGACATCATTGGTGATGGTTGCAAGCTTCAAGTGTATTGCAACCAACGTGTTTACCAAGGTCCTAAATCTGCGTTTAAAAACGACTTGGGTCCAATCAGAAGAGGAGATATTATCGGTGTAAAGGGATACCCAAGTACGTAGCTTATGGAAGCAATAGCTTTGAATTTAGTTACTATTTTGCACTGGTAAGCTAATATTCACCATTTTAGTGGGTAGTAACACTGGCGAACTCTCCATTACGTCGTACTCCGTTCTCGTTCTCGCACCTTGCCTACACATGTGTCCTAAGCCAGTACGTATTTTTTCCTGCTCTCAAAGGTAGGGTGACTAACAGCACTTAGGGTACTTTGACCGATCCTGAGACACGTTTCAGACAACGTTATTTGGATCTCATTACCAACATTGACAAGAGAAATATGTTTGTCACACGCGCCAAGGCCGTAAGCTATGTAAGAAGGTAAGATAAAAGAAAAATACAACATTTTTCGTTGACGTACGTTTTTAACTTTTGTTTCTAAGATTTTTCGAAGACATGGGCTTTATTGAAGTAGAGACACCAATGATGAACATGATTGCTGGTGGAGCAACTGCCAAGCCTTTTATTACTCATCACAACTTTTTGAAGACTGATTTATACATGAGAGTTGCCCCTGAACTCTACCTAAAGGCAAGTTTTATGTTTGTTTTTTTTTGGATAGTTTTTCGTTTTGTCAAAAAAACTATGATGTTGATTGAGCCAAAATATTGATTGTTTGTTGATTAGATGTTGGTCGTTGGTGGTATTGAACGTGTATTTGAGATTGGCAAGCAATTTAGAAACGAAGGCATGGACTTGACTCACAACCCTGAATTCACAACATGCGAATTCTACATGGCATACGCTGATTACGAGGACGTACTCGCTCTTACTGAAAAGCTCATCTCAGGTGCGTTACAAAAGTTTTCATGTTTTTGATCATACAGTGAAGAGTGTAAATTGTATATGTATAAACGTGGTTATTAATATTTGATGTTAGGTATGATCAAGGATATCACTGGTAGTTACAAGATTATGTACCACGCAAATGGACCAGAAGAAGATCCAATTGAAATTGATTTCACACCACCATTCAAGCGTTACTCTATGATTGCTGAACTTGAAAAAGTACTTGAGGTTAAATTCCCTGAAGATATCAGCAGTGAAGGTAACCAAGCTTATTTGTTTTCTCAATGAAAAGGATTAATACTCACTGGTCTTAGAGGCTAACGTGTTCTTGATTAAGCTGTGTGAGGGCAGAAAGGTTTACTGCTCACCACCACAAACAACTGCCAGACTTCTTGACAAGGTACGGTTGGAATAGCTTACGGAAACTAAGCCGTCTGCTTCTTAACAATCTAAAGGGGTTTCTCTAACTGGTTTTTGTTCGTTTAGTTGGTTGGTGACTTTATTGAAGTAAAGTGTGTTAACCCTGCTTTCATCATGGATCACCCTCAAATCATGAGTCCTCTTGCTAAATGGCATCGTTCTCTTCCTGGTATGACAGAACGTTTTGAGCTCTTTGTTGCAGGTAGAGAAATCTGCAACGCTTACACTGAGTTGAATGATCCTGTTGTTCAACGTGCTCGATTTGAAGAACAAGCCAAGGTAAGTGTTCTTTGGTTAAATGTATTTTGATGTTAGCTAGTTTGTTGCTAACCTTATTTTTAGCAAAAAGCACAAGGTGATGACGAAGCTATGTTTGTTGATGAGAACTTCTGTACTGCTCTCGAATATGGATTACCACCAACTGGTGGATGGGGTATGGGTATTGACAGACTTTGCATGTTGCTATCCGATACACACAGTATCAGAGTACGTTTGTTTAACTTGTTTTTATTTTCCTGCTATTGTGTTGTTCATTGGTTAACACGTTACACATAGGAGGTTATTCTCTTTCCTGCTATGAAGCCACAAGTAAATAAAACTGAGGAACAAATTGAAGAGGAGGAGAAAGAAAAGGAAGAAAATAAGTAGAATAAATAAACCATTTTTTTAACAATGAACAGTTGGTTATTGTATAGTGTTCCAACTGTCCGGAGCTATCACGAAGTGCAAATGAATTATTTTGAACATTTGTTTAAAGTCAAGGGTTATCTTGTAGTGACTAGCTTTAAGAGAAAATCAGGAGAAGTACACGTGAGCAAGCTGTTCATTGAAACGAAGCTTATATTTAGCAATTTTTTCTGTATTGTGGAGCTCTTTTATTTACTGAGTTACACATGCAAGTATCATACTACGCACAAGTAAGCAAGGTTGATTGGAATAACATCCCAGAGATGGAAGAGAAGCCAAAAGTTTATTTCCCATTCGCTAAGAACAAGAAATGCGTTATTCGTATTGTAGGAGGTTAGTATAATAGAATGCACGCGTAATTAGAGCTGTTGATCCTAATTATACGATTTAAGGTAAGGAAGTACCACAGAGGTATCTGCGTGATCTAGAAGCGCGAGATAACTTCATAAACGTTACATCGCGGTCTAAAAAGTTTGGCACTGAGTTTTCTCCGTTCTTCTTGGGTCCTTTAACGCTCTACGATGGTACTAACACATATAATACATCAAGAGTGTTTACTAAACTATTTTTGTAGATTACAAATGCGAAAACATGGAAAACGCTTGGCAATACGCCAAAGTTTATAAAGAATACACTGACGAGAATGGTGAAGTAATTTTGATAGTTTAACATTTCTTAACGGCTTTTTTTAGGTGATCCTACCGCTGATTACTTTAAATGGGCCAAGAGTGGGTGGGATAACCCTAAAGCTGTCAGATTTCCAATGGGTAGAGGTGCTAAACCTGAGTACTCTTACTGGGAAGGAGGAAAGTACTTGTATGTACCCGCCAGAAAGAGAATCTACGCACCTCTTTGTACGCTAATTTTTCAGAAATGTAAAAAACTTGTGTTGTTTTTTTGATCAAGTCACATTGCTCAGTGACTCGCTGATTTCAAAATATAGATGCCAATGAAGTAGTCAAACGATCTTGGTTTGATAAACTGAAAAAAATAACTACTCAACACAAATATGTCATGTTCTGGGTAAGTGTCAAATGTGCAATGTGTCAAAAAATTTTTACATTTTGACTTACTTCGTTTGTTAAATAGGATTTCGATGGCTATGATCACTTAAAATACGGATACGACTATGGTTAGTAACATTACTATACAGAGTGAGTATTTTTATCTGACATCTTCGTAGAGCATGTGCTTAATAACCCTAAGAGAAAAATGGGACATGCTTTTGTTTTGGCAATGTTGTTGGATAACCAAAAGTTGTGGGAAGTTGAAACAACGTACGGTGGTGTAAATAATACAATAGAGTCAAATTATTTCCTTTAATACTAAAAATGGATATTTTACTGACATTTTCGATAGACTAAAAGAAAGAAAGACAGATTGGGAAGAAGAAAAACGTATAATTAAAATATCGCCTTCTTTGGGTGAGACACAATTACACGTGCACTTCTATAACCCTACACCTACTTTATGGAACGATGAACTTGCTGAAAGTTTCTCTAAACATGTCACAGCGAAGAACTGGAGATGGTTGAACCACAAAAAAGATTCTCTTGTTTTAGAGTTTTATCACTTGGAGGTTGCTGGTACACATACCAACTTGAGTTAAAACGAAGTTACTCACATATGTAATAGAACTTTGGGTAGCTAAAACAAGATTGACATGGGACGAATTTAAGCAGTGTGCAGTGTAGAAAACGCGAAATAAAATCGTTGACTTTTTTTTGGTCTGTTTTTTTTTGTTTGTTGAAAGAATTCGATGGGTGTTTAGAGAAGGAAGGGTTTTCATGGCTACTTCATCTCCAGCTGCATTACATAAATGTACAGAAGACTCCAAGTTTAAAAAAACGAGCATTGAGACATTTGATGAGGCAATAAAACGATTTGGGCTATTTTACAGGTTAAGAAGGTTATATAGTAGCTCGTGCGCGTAACCAGCCGTTAGGTCTCGTTTTGAATCGAATAACTGTTTTTTATTGTACACAAAGACAGTTGATGTCCGTATACAAGCTGGGCCAAGGTAAGGACGCGTATGTAATCGTTAACTAGCAATAGTTGTAACGTTCTCGCTGTTTCTTTCCTACAATTACCTATTCGTTCTTATTTACGCGTGAGCTTGTAGTTGCGGACTTGTAGCGTTACGAATGGGTGGAGAATATCTAGAAGGCAACGTAAACCGCCAAGACACATTCAAAGACTTACTGGACAGGGCCAAAGCCAAAGGTACCTCATCATTTTGGCATCTCGTTGCTCAATCAATGTGTAGGATTTTCCAAACAAGGAGAAATGTTCAACGCCCAACATATGGCGACTCTTGCAGTTAGTACCAAAATTACTCTTTTTAATAGTTGTACATAACATCAAACTTTAATATTAGGCTGAATATTATGGATTAAATCCCACTGTAGTCGAGGGAAATGGCACGTGATTTTTTTTTGGTTTTTCTTTACAATTATTGCACGTTGCACTCTTATTCAAATTTATTACTAGAATTCTCTGCTGCAAATGTGCTGAGGTAAGTGTTGAGTATACGAATACGTTACTGAATTATTTTTGATAACAAAAAGGAGCTTATCTCAAAATCAGCTTATGCTTGTACCTTATGATACTGACGCAAACAGCTCGCCAGGGACACATAATGGTATAGCATAGCTATATGTTTTTCACTTTTAAGCATGCTATAGGTCATAGAGCACATTGGGCATTGATTACTGGCTTTCTATTCCCACTATCCGAACCACAACAATCGGTTTTCAAACATCACGCTACACATGTTGTTTCACGATATAATGCTACTTTTATATGCACAGATACTCTTCCAGATGAAGTTATGAACGGTGCTCATATTCTTGAAGAACAACTGTTCGTTGTATGCCGACAGAGCAAGTCAAAGTGGGCAGCGATATGGCCATTAAGTGACTTAACAAAGTCAAATAGAAACTTAAAAGAAGCACCTCCTGATAAGCTTGCTGAGAAGACGTACAAGATTTTGATGCTTACAACTTTAATGATTTTCTTTTAGGTACGTGATGCCAAAAACTCTTGAGGATTTATGCTCAAAAGCAGTAGTATTATCAAAAACCTTGTAAAAAAAACCCTCTTACTTGCCATGAAGCCATTCTGTTTTAGTACCTTTTTCTACACCAATACAACAGACGCAACTGCTCAAAAATGTGAAGTACACCCGCTAGAGTAGCTATATTAAAGCCAGCGAACGAACCGTTGAACTTTCCGTTATTTTTCGTGTTTAGTTGATTTCCAATTGAGAAAATAGACGGAAAGCAAACAGAGCACAACTACAACTCAAACAACAAGATATTTTACTTGTAGGCGATTCTTTTATTGTACGTTGGTTCAATTTGGTTTGTTAGAAGGATCACCTTGCTCTTGATTTTGAGCACCAAGATTTTTTGCAATTTCTTGTAACATAGTTTTACCTTGTTCTTTACATTGAGCAGCAATCTTATCACAATCCTCTCTTGGATAACAACAAGTCATTTGGAATGTATCATAAAGAGAAGTACCACCACTGAGTATAATTTGTTGAAGTACAGCTGCTGATTTAAAGCGATCATTTTGTACAAAAGAAAGCATCTCAGAAAGGACGATATCGCTTTTTTTAGGGTTTGTGTTAATATCAGCACTCATAGATGTACCCTCTCCTGCTCCAGGGGTAGGTGTGGTCTTTGGTATATCTGTTAGAGGGTCTGTGTGTCGTCTGACGTCAATAAATACTACACGCTCTCCAAAAGGCGGCATTGGTGTAGGTTGCGTTAGTACAATGTCTTTTTGACCCTCTGTCGCTTGTTCTGCGTATACTGTTTTACGCAGCGATTTTATCCGATCGTTCGCTTTCCTGCCCTTCTGGCTCATGTGTGTTTTGTATATGGCAGCTAAACGCGGAATAGACATGATGAAAAGAAACTACCTCTACAACGTATCTAAAACACTATCTAAGCGTAGAATCAATTCTATATGGTTGTGATAATACCAGTACGCGTGAACGAGTGGCTTTGAGTGACTTTAAGCGGTTTCACAGCGGCGGTCAAATCAATTCCACTAAGGCATCGTTTTGCTAAACTTGATTTGTTTATGTTAGAATATCACGTGGGTAATAAGTTCACGACCTTGGAGTATTGCAAAAGTTCTCACTGCTAGTAAAGAACAATACAAGGGTATATAACAGTAGCTGGTTTTGTTTGTTGGGGCCATTTCAACGTTCCGTGAACATTTTTTTGATCCGTGAGTTTAGGAACTCACAATGTGTCGTATTAAGTTCTGGAAAGTACAAACCTGTAAAAAGCAATGCTGTTGGCAACTACAAGAGCACGTAATGCTCTTGCAAGAGGAGTGAGAGCGAGAAATTACGCAAACTACGCTAGAATGCAGTACGATTTAAACAACATTTGTCAGTTGATTTAATTAAATCCTTTTAAGGGTAGCGCCTAAGCAAAAGGACTTATCATTAGGTGAAGAAGAGATATTTTCTGCAAGGAGTGAGTATTTTTCACAGCATTTAACAGCGTTAACCACTTTTATCGTAGAATCTGCTGTTATTCCACCAACAAGCGCAGCAAGGCGTCGTTGGGGACTTGTAACAGTTCCTAAAGGATCTTCGGTCCTACGTGTTTATGCCAATGGAAAGGTATGCTATTGTCGTTTTTTAAGCGTCTTTGTTCATAATAGCGCTATTTGAGGAAGTTTTAATTTTTTTTTTGTGACAGATTTTAGTTTTGTTTGACATAATTTTTTTAGATACAACGTCTTGAAGGACCAAAACGTTTTTTTTCGGTTTTCTCCAAGGTCATGAATTTAGAAAACTTTGTAGCTGATCCATCACAATTCATTCGTGTTGTGAAACGTACTGGTGAGAAGGAATTCATTGAAGGGCCTGCGAATATTTGGTCAGATCCTCTCGAACATGAAGTATGCTTTTTTTTTCAAAAGATAAGTGTTGTTCCAGTCACCATTACGAGTCCTCTCTTACTAATTTCTCTCAGACAGTTGTTGTATTTGACGGTCTTAAAATCAATGCCAATAATGCTATTGTTGTTTACAAAAGTAGACCTGGAGGTACGCTATAAAATACTTACTAATTTTTGAAATAACAATCCACAAAAGGTGCTGTTGAAAGAAGAGTAGTGAGAGGTCCACGTCTACATATGCCAAACATGAATGAATGGATACACAGTTTTGCGTAAGTCTTATAAATGTAACTAAACCTTACACTGTGTTATAGATGGCATGGAGCAAACCCTACACGTCCAGAACACAAAATACCTTATGCTTTACGTTTCAATCAACTACACATGTCAAGAAGTCAAATGTACTACAATGTACGTTCTATCAAAATACAGGACAGCGTACCTGATTTATTCGAATAATAGGTAGAGCAAGTTAGAACAAAGGATGATGCTCTTGTTACCGTAAATCTGATGATATTCTATGAGTTAAAAGATGTTGAACAAATGCTTGATAATACTTGTTAGAACTGTTTTTTTTTTTGGAATCGATGTTCTTGTCTGTTTTCTAATTGGTATTAGCTGATGTTACTGCGGGTATTATTAATTCTGTAAGTTCTGATGTTGTAGAGTTCGCAATGAGCAAGACGTTTGAAGAGTTTAAATTGATTACTGGAGAGCTGAACAAACTTGAAAATTACCCCAACGTATGAGTATAAACATAGCTGAATATTTATCCTCATGCTTACTTAGGCTATTGCACGAGCTAAGATTATGGGATATGATCTTAGTAAGGTAGTGTTCAGAGGATATATTGCAAATACAGCACTTCAGGAAATGCATGATGATGCTATCGAGAAGAGAACGAAATTGAAACTTGACAGAGAAACAGAAGAGCAAGAACAAGATCTTGAAGACTTCAAACTACAAAAAAGCACGTGATATTATTACCCATGCCATGTAACGTCTTTGTTTGTTCATTTATTTATAACTTTTTAGACCGTGCACGTGCTGAAAAACAGCATCAAATGGAACAAGAGCAAATGGAGCATGAACAACGTATTCGCGAACTTGAGCATGCACAAAGTCAGAAGCAAGGTGAAGAGGACATGGAGAGAAGGAGAAAAGATAGAGAAGCAACTCTTGAAATAACAGCAAGGAATAATAAGCGTATACAACAACAAGATATTGAGCATTATGAGGAACTAGCAAAGCGTTTCAATCTAAGTATTGCAGATTATCTGATACTTGATAAAACAAGGCCACATAAACTAATCAAGATTGACTCAGGAAATCCTGATGTTCACTTGCACGAAGGAGAAGCGAAATAACCTACCAAGATAAACAAAAAACAAACAGATTAACACTATGGATATTCATTGGCAGAGATATATATTTTTTTATATGGAGGAAAATTTACATGAATAAACTTTACTAGTTTTATAGCTTATTGTAGTTTCTCGGTACATGGTTTTTTACCAAATCAGTTCGTACAAGAGCATGTAATTCTAGTTTCAATAACACTTTTTTATTGCTTTGTGGGCTTAAACTTAAGCCAAGTTTTTTTAAAGTAATTTTGTCAGCATGTTTCTTGTTTCAACAGGAAGATCATCAAAGGTGCGAGTAGAGTAGATTAATGATACAAGATGTAACACAGGGTTAGGAACAATATCTTTAGGTAGAGTTCTATCTTTAGAAATCCTATACCATTGTTTCTAAACAAAGATTAACCTCAAAACACTTGTTCAAAAAAAAAAAAAAGAGCGAAAAAAAGTCGTTTAAAGATTGACGTTTTGAAATTATGTTGTCCTTTATAATGAAAGTATATTGGCGCGAGTTAAAAGATCATGTGGTGAGAATAAAAAAAATCATGTGGATGCTTACACAAACACATGCAGCCGCATGTAAATCAGGTAATGCCAAGTTTTTCATAATTCTAAGCGTAATGAAGTCTTCCAATATTCCTTCTTCATTTCCTGTTACATTAATAAGAGATTCTTGCTCAGTCGTATTGTCATATTGCTCAGCTAGTTTGACTATCACATTGAAGCACTTTTCAACCTAACAAAACGAGTTTGTCAACAAAAGCTATGTTGGATGGATAACACGAAAACGCCCTTAAGGTTTGTTGAAACACCTCATAAAATCATTCGTTTTCCTTAACTGTTAGGTAGTAAAACGTACTTGTAATGATGTTTCAGTGTATATGTCAGACTCAGATTTGGCTTTAGCATCTGCGGCTGCAATAAGACCTGATATACATCTACAGTAGTATAAATTGTCTTCGAAAGACAAAATGTTGTTTTCAATGAACTCAGCGCAGCCATTTGCTAAAGCACACATAGCCTAAAAACAACATTAGATTCGACTTGGTTTGTGATGATGATATCTCATTTAACGGAATACACATACCTTTGCCCACAAGTTATCATCCTCATCTGGTATATTATTGACAAGGGAAACCAATGCTCTCCAAGGTTTGACCCAAAATAGTACCATTCTATTAAAAATGTCATACTTGAAATTCGCATCCTTGTTTTTGTTTTTCAATGACGCGTTACATCGTTTATGGAATGTAATATCTCTTGTAAATAATGGTGCTTTATACATCTAGTAAAACAAAATTAATAGTGTACAATCATAAAAGTCACGTGATTCAGTGTATCCAAATGAAAAAAAAATTTTCTTTGCTGAAATTCAAAATCAAAAAAAATTGATTTGCACGTGACGACCATGTAATGGCCTCAACTGATTATTTTTGCGCTCAAGAATGGTTCAAAGCAAAGAATTTCAGTGTTTGGAGGAGTTTTTAAAAACAAAGCCGTTACCGCTATATACTCGAACAAAAACCCAGCGTTAATAAGTTCTAGGGCTGAGTTGCATAACCAAGGTGGTGGATTAGCTTTTTGATCGTCTGAAGCATACGAGATGAAGTTTTCGAGGAGCTCAGCTGTAAGAGTCGTTAACTATATCAAAGTGTGTAGAAACTATGCCCATTGACTAAATAAACGTACTGAGTGCGCTCCACTGCTTGAAAGTTAATATTAGCTTTTCAACGTTTTCCTTCGCTGCCTGAATGGCCTTGGTATTATTATAGTCTTCGTATAGATACCACTAGAGCTAATATTAGGACAAAAAAGTGTTATAATAGCGAAAACTGTTTGTACTTCTTTAATTAGTTTGGTAATATCGTCATACGCTCTTAACGTAGGTAAAACATCATTTTTGAGCTTTAATAAGAGTTCATCGGCCTTTTGTATTGGCTCTATGATTTCTATTGGTTTAGATGTCGGGTCAATTGATATTGTAGTGAGTTGAGTTCCCATCTCTTTGTTTGGTGCTAATAAATGGCAGATAATAATTTTAGACTAAAATCGTTCGGCGAATACAAAGAGTGTACTAGTACACTAACACAAAACACTAAACCGGGTTTATCTGTAGTAAAATAACAGCGTGTGAGGTGGAGACAATGTTGCTATGGGGAGCTAGAGGATTCCAAAAAAAGGCTTTTATTATTGTGTTTGGAAGTTATTTACAGTTTTTTTCTTGTTGCTCTACAAAGCACCAATTTTGTGAAAATCGTATGCTAGGTTACACATACATAGAATTGTTGCAAGAGAGGTTGCTGGAAATAAAATAATAAGTCATTTATTGCATAGAAAGTACTAGTGTAGAAGGAGCTTATCCAGCGGAAAATTAAGTTTTAACTTTTGCAAGAAAAAAAAAACCCTAAAAAAGAGCACACGTGCCTTGGAACGGTTTACTAAAGAAGTAACGACGAGCAATAAAAACAAACAAAGCACTACTACACGTCATGATAAGACCTGTTCCAGAGCATCTATCTGAAGCATTTGACGTTGACATAAGGTATAAAATACCAATACCTTCAAACAACTAAATAAAACGTTACAAAAAAAAACCATGTCAAATCAGAAAATATGTTGGTGTACCAAGCTCAATGAGTGTGTGTAGTTAAATCCAATATAAGCACGCCATAGTGGTACGTTTTCTGGTGGTACAGGAAATCTTGCGTTCTTCATTTGCTCAAGCAACCTTTTATCCTTGTACGGAGCGAAAAAGTGTGGTTCTGAGCTGAATTCATCGTAAATGGTTAAACCTGTGTGTAATGCGCCTAGAGCAACGTAGATTGCGCCAGCACAGCTGTATCCAATTGTTTCCATTATGCTCATTGTAGGTTAGTCGGTTGTAGGGCTGTAAACAAGTGATAACTACAATCCTGACTTAAACATGCTCTTCTTTTTACCCGACAGCCCGAGCGCCATGAACTCACATAGTACAAAGGTGGACTACCTCATTGTCAACAGAGTCCATGGTTCCATTTAAGACTCAACGGCATTTGAAGGTCAAAATCATTAAATATTTAATTGGCGTTACCTAGCGAAATAGTGTAATCTAAATAATAGCCTATTACAACCGCAATTTCACAGAATAAGTTAAAACTAAGTACAAAGGATTATGGTGTCACACTGATGATATTGTCAAAGCACTTGCTGGCTTGCGTTCAATCGATATTCAGTCTTCCAGGGCAACAGATGAAGCCATCAAAGGCACTGTCTGGCGTTCATACCATTATTATAAGATTTTGTACTTGTATTACAGACGAAGGTATCAAGGCACTTGCTGGTGCCCACACTATTCTTCTCGGTTATACAGAAATATTGTCCGTATTATTCAAGTTTGCGACAGGTTTGGCAGAAGTATCAAAGTGTAAGATCTTGCAAGAACTAACAAAACTGACAGATCTGTAACTTCTGCTAGTTCTTGCAAGTTCTGTCAGATTTTGTCAGTTAGTTCTTGCAAGAACTGACAGCTTTGATAAAAACTTGCAGAACCAGTGCAATGTGAATGCATCACATTTTATAACTCATGACAACGTACCTTCTTTGTCGTCCTTATGTACATTAAGGCAAGACGAAAAAGCACTGTCAAAGTCACATCATCTAACAAGACGAGCTCAGTATTTCACGTAGGGTGCGCTCTCATTACTACTCACCCAGCATAAAAACGAGTGTACAATTAATAATTATTTTCATATTAACTTACAACCACGCGCGAATGCTGGCACATTCAGGCGTAAGAGGAGTGTTAACCGCGAGATAAAGTTAAAACCTCAAAGAAAATTCCAAGCGCTTCCAAAGTATCTTGCGCTGCATGTACGGATAATATAGCGTAATAATCCGTTTTAGAGTATAGGAGACAATCGTTGGACCTTAGAGGTCTCAGAGAATAAGCTAATGTACCAAATAAAATAATGATGGTTAAGAACACGTGGTGTCGCAATAAATTTGTACCTGTCCAAGTGGATTTAGTTTGTTCCAGAACTGACAAGATCCGTCAGATCTTGTAGTTTTTAACAGATCTTGCAAGAACTAACAAGATCTTGTAAGAACTAACAGAAGTTGCAAGATCTGTCAGATCTGACTAAACACGAAAACCAAAAGTCACAAACAGCAAAAAGTTGCAAAGATTAGCAAACTTGAATGATACGGACAATAACAGATGAAGGATTAAAAGCTCTTTCTGGTGTACACACTATTGATGTCCAACATTAATAAATTAGTAGGTAGAAACAATTCTGTGGGTTTTTTTTACAACACAAATGAGGTAGTTGGAGATTGGATATCCGCGTGTTATTTTTGTCTTGGGCTTTTCTCGCCCACCCTGCCCTATGTCATGTAGAGGAGCACATGGTCCTGTTCAACTTAAACAAAGTTGAACCAGTTGTATTGCAATATCAGAACATAGTTGTTCGTCACAATCTATTACTTAATGTAAGATTACCCTTCAATAGGTACGTAACTCAGAAGAGGTACACAAGAATGTAACAGGAAACAACAGGGTTAAAACTACTTGCCAATGGTAGACATATAAGAGCAGTGAGGTATACAACAAATACTGTATCACATCTAATAGCGGAGTAATAAATTGTGGGCAACAAATAATGAAAGTGTTTATATGTGGCTTTATTTATCAAGTACTTTCATGTCTTTCATATTAATATTCTTTAATTTTTTATCAGCAAGTTCATGTGCATCAACAACCTCAAACATTGCCAAGAATGTTCTATACTCAATTTCACCATTTTGTTTAGCCATATTGAAAAGAGTCTTTATCTGCATCTCAGATATACCTTTCTTATCTGGTAATAACTTATTAACTAATTGCATCGCTGCCATAAACTCTTCCTTGTCAAGAGTCTTTGAATTATCAACGTCCATCATATGGAAAATACTGACAATCTAAACAACAGATACATTAGTAATGTGGTTATATTCAGAGAGTGGCCTTGGTGAGGAACTTGTGTTGTCGTCCGCACACAAACGAATAAAAAAAAACATGTGCCTGATTTTTGTGTTTAAACATTGTAACACAAAGTCTTCGAAGTATTTGCATGGACCACTCATCACTCTTTTCATCATTTACATGTAGAGCAGTTCTTTGAATAAAAATAAACAAGCAGAAGAGCTTTATCAACTAAACAACGTACTTGAACTCTCTAAGCGAGATATTACCACTATCGTTTGTATCAACATAAGCTGCAATCTTCATACGTTGAGCCTTATCATATTTATCTAAAAAAGTACTTTGTATTTAGCTACTAATTAACTACAGTGTTAGTCGTAAGTACCTAGACCAATGCGCTTAAGTACTAGTGCAAAATCACTAAAAATCCAATAGAGTTAGCAACAAAGTTGCTAGCACGATAACTTACTCATATGAGACACCACCTGTATCAGTTCTATCAAATTCTTCATAAATTTCTTTGATACTAAGATCACTATGCTCTTGAGCAAGAACGAGACCCATATCAGTGAGCGCTTGCTCCATCCATTCCTAGTTAAAGCATTAGTAAAACAATCGCCTTTATCTTACTAACCATATCATCGTCTTGTATGCTCGCATTTGAGAAAGTAACAGAGAACCTAAGAGAAAACTCTTAACATCTCAACCCGAAGATTAGGCTTTTTTTAATGGCTTACCTATCGAGGAACTCTTGGTATGAGATTGTACCGGATCTATCAACATCAATGGCGACCATAAGATCATACATTTGTTCATGTGATAATCCCAAGTTATATTGCTTTAATACTTCTACAAACTCATTATAGTCAAGCTGTTCATCACCATTCTTATCAATTTCATTGAAAGAAAGACGAAGAGAAGTAGTATGAAGTAAGAATTTCTCGCAAATGTGCTTCACCATCTCATCTTCCCAGTCTTTTCTGATAGACCTATAACAGTAATATTTAATGGCCCACCTACTAAAGAGGAAAAAAATAAACAATGCTAAGCACCAGTAACGTACTCATTCAAAGAAATTTGGTAACGATCTAAAAAGTCCACATAGCAGACAAAGTCATCGTCATGAAGCTTAGCCAAGTACGGTCTCATTAACTTAAAAGCTATATTCAGTTTCAATACAGATTGTAGAGCGTCTTCCCATTGTTGTTCAGTAATATAAGCTGAAAGTTCTGGATCATATCTTGAACAAACACTCATTAGAAAAATAATTAAAACAAGTATTTTCTTACTTGCTAAACTCAACCATAAGTGCATGACGGTTTTGAAAGATACGATCTCTGAGCATCTATGTACAATCATTAATACCGTATAAACAGAAAAATGAAATACCTGTAGTGTATCTTGCTTACAAGTTGTCGATACATGAGCTGTATCAAAGACTTCTGCAATATATTGTATAAACTCAGGTTTCAGTCCCTTATCCTTTGCTAAAGCGACCACACATCCCTTATTATCATTTCTGCTGCAGTAATAAGAAGCAGAGAACACAGTTATAAGATTAGCATGAGCGTAATCATAACCTTCTTGTACTTTCTGAAAAAGAGATAAGTGAGAATAATACAAGAAAAAACTATTTAAATAGCAGCACCTCATGGGATCGGATGACCAGTTCTAGATTGTTTTTCTCCAAGAAATTATTGGTTATATCACTACCAAAATTGATGCCAGCACCTCTAGAACTTTCAGTCCACCCTTGAAGAAGAAAGAGCCATCAGCATTAAACAAAAAAACCTTTTAAAAGATACCTTGTATTTCGCGCGGATCACTCCAGATTAGTTGCTCCATAATCCAGTCTCCTCTTACATCAGAGTGCTTAATAACCTTGTGCCTTGGAAGTGCATGATCGCTCTTTATTCTAACAGGATATTAGTAAAGAAGAAACATCATAAAACAGCGAAACAAGGGACAAGTTTTTCTTTTAAACTTACTCTTTCTTTATATCATCAATCGTCAAGTCACCATATTGTGTAAGTCCACCATGTACAACAAAAATCTTTTTATCAATAACAGCACATACTGGTAATAACTCGAATACTTTGTGTATCTTCTGATACATTGAATAATCATACGAGTCAACAACTTGCTCTTCAAAATTGTATTTTGCATTCATATGTTTAGCTTCATGATTACCTCTATTCAAGAAGACATGATCAGGATATAGGACCTTGTAGGCCAGTATCAAGAACAACACTTCTGGGCCATGAGGTCCACGGTCTACAAAGTCACCGTTGAATAGATACATGTTAGTTTTCGAAGGAACACCTAGGCGCTTTCGTTAAGAAACGTCGTAATTCGTCAGGTTTTTTTTCAATTACCTGCACGTTTCAGGATTGTCAGTAAATCTGGCAGTTGACCATGTAGATCCCCAACTACCACTATTCTGCCACCCTCAGAGACAGTAATTTCGTTAACGCTACAATTCGCTGCTAAAAAGGCATGTTTTGCTTGCTTTACAATCTGGTATGCGTAACTACGAGCGTAAGGGTTGGTAAGAGGACGTAAAGCACGTACTAGTAGTGTAATTTTTGTCCTTCTGTAAATGCAGTTCTTAATGCTTCCACAGCTTCTGCTGTGAGTACTTCTGGCAGTGTAGGTCCTTTATATCCTGTTAGGACCACTTTATTTTTTCTACATAAGCGTTAGCGATTATATTGCGTTTTAATCGTACGCTTTATGCTCCTTATGTTTTCCTTTAATGTCTACGGCAATAGGACCAATATCGGTAATTTCGTTATGCGCCTCTATTGCAAGGCGCTCTAACGCACTTCGTTAGTATTCTAATTACAACGGTTGTATTTTAAAACCTTCATCCTCATCTAAGCTATCCCACGCCTCTTGCCACATTTTTATATCGTCTGTTGTCATCGTAAATAAGATCAATGGCGAATACTGAACGCGACTACGGCCAATTTGCCCCGAAACAATTTCTAAATGAATAGAAAAGGAACAACCTCTTGCTTGTATCTTATTCTCGGCTCAAGCACGTGACTTCCTGATCCTACTCTATAAGGATGTAGTGATAAGCTTGTGTAGTATAGTGGCCAGATCTCACAAATCTCGATAAAATTGCAAGTCCACTTGAACCCCAAAAAGTCAACAAGTTTAAATCATTCATTATCGCAAAACCGAAACTACGTGCTTCAACTATGAGCGACGACATGAGCGAATTGTATAGGACAAACAAATGGCCTGATCTATGTTTAGGCGGAGATAACTTGAGTGGTCCTACTTTGAAGGTATTGGAGGGCCCGTGGTGTTTAGATGGTGCGTTTGGTGGTATTGTAATACTAAAAACTAACCAAAGAGTTACTAGGTTCATGCAAAGGGTTAATCGACCTTAAAATAGAAGCAGAAAGCTTTAACTTCGATTATACGGCGACTGTCAAGAAAGATGACTACACAATAACGTTAAAAGGCCACGTACTTCTAAGTTGTGGATTTATGCATGACGGCACATGGGAGAGCGATAAACCAATAAAAGAGCTTGAAGGATTGACTAAAGGTGGATATCGTGCCTATTAAAACGAGAAAAAAAAGCATGTAAACTAAAAATAAAAAAAACATTTTGTTGTTTCTTGTTCTTGATCAACTGTCAACACTGTGGATACTCCTTATACGACATGAATTTGAGGTCCAGCATAATTACTTTGTCATATTTGTACCGAAGTTCTTGGTTGTGGGAGGTGAAACAGTTTGGGAAAATCGATTTGAAAATAATTTTTGAAGTGTGGGATTTCGAGAATCTTTGAGACCTTTTACTCACCTCAAAACCATCCTACACTTCAATTACTATTTTGAACATGTATCTAGGATTCTATATTTATAGGAGTAAAAACATTTTGCGATTGGTTTATGCTGCACCGAGGAAAAGTACCGACAGTCAAAGCAATTTTTCTGAAATTTTGGAATTTCTTCAGTCCTTTCACTTCAACGTTTAATGACCGAGTCTCGTAGTCAGAATCAACACGTATTGGAAAGCATGTACTACAATAGTATACAAATTTACATAATATTTATTCGGAGTGTCAACCCAGATGTTCCATGGGAACAAATACAATTTTTTCAAAAGTTGGTTCTCTTTTAACCTTTGGCACACGCCAATACTTATTTATATTTTGGATTCGTTCCCATGGGTTTAGTGGCTTGTTTTGGGTTGCTTGATTCTTCTTACATTGTTGTGATCTGGAAGGGCACACTGACCCGTAAAATTGATTGTATCGTTTAAAGTCACGTGGCGGTAGCATAGTGCTGTACGTCGTCAAGTGATGTCTGTGTAGTTGCTGCTTGCGTGTTCTTTGTCTCTTTATTACTCTACCATCCCTATGCTGTGGATACTGTGTGTGGCATGCGACTAACCTGATGTAAGGTAATTTTAGTGTTTGAGGAAGCCACAAAGGGTTTGCCTTAATCGAAGGTAATCTAAAAAAAAGATAAGCCAAGATTTATCTTAAATTGAAAAAAGGGTAGTGTTCAAAACTGGATGGTGTATGTAAAACCAAGTTTCTCCGCAACCGTCGGAAGCGCGTAATACGTATTCCATACGCATTTTGGAGGATCTCGCTATCAAAGTAGTTGTATCTTCGTACCTTTCAGTCATGATACAAGGTAATGCATATCTATCTTCTTGAGGATCTTGTTTTGCCATGCGTTGAAGTAGAATAAGAGAATATGCAGCGACTGTTTGTCTTGTATCGGGCTTGGTGCATGCGAACTTGGCCCTTGTTCTGTCGTGTAAAGTATCACGTGATAAACGCGGTACAATACTATTTCCAGTGTTTACCATAGTTTGAGTGTTGTTGTGATACATGTATTGCTATAATGTAAACGGAGAGGAAATCTCCTGACTATTCATTTCTACTTTTAGAACACAAATCACGTGTTGATATATTTTTTACAATAATGTTCAGATACAACTTTGAAGTAGTTTACGGGACTCTTAAACGCATAAGGTACGTTAATTTTATCTTCGGATAAACTAAAAAGAAAAAAAAGTCGGCGTGGGTTGTAACATGCAAAAAAAAAAAAAGTGCTTGACAACTTCAACCTCGAAGTTGCGCAACGTGCTGAAGTAGCATAGAATTGAGATTTAAACTTTTCGTGATTGTTCGTTTGAAGTATAGTAGTATTAAAACCATTGTTAATGAAACAAAAACCTTTTTGTGAACAAATATTAACGGGGGAAAATTGCTCAAAGCACGGAACGGAGTTTTATAGTTTTTACGAAGTGTCTAAAGCGCTTTCCAACCCATAACCCAGCAAGCTACTATACTTATCTACTACTTGAAATAGAATTAAGAGCGGAGAAATGCCTTTAGACTGCAGTTTTTGTGAAGAGATTCAAAAAAAAAAAAAAAAAAATATTGTTTGAGAATGAATACTTGTAAAGCTTAGTCCGACAAATGTCTACAGTAATCATCCATTCATGCGAAACTTTATCTTATGGAATGTCGGGCTGAAGGTAATACAAAACTAATATATCTTTTTTGATAAAAAAGCTGGGCTGCTAGGAGTTGTGCCTTAGATCACAAATGATACTGCATATTTAGAATCAGTTGATTATATAACTGTAAAATAAGCGATTATCGCCTCTTGACGAATAGGTGGCTTTGTGTTGGGTTACTTCATAGTACCAGTAGTGCACCTTGAAACTAGCCATAAAAAAAATAGAAAAAAAAAACAATCACACAATATCTTTTAACTAGCCACAGGAAGCCCGCAATTGTAGATCGTTCAACTAAAACAAATAATTTATTTTAGGTAGTTGATGCTCTACTTCTAGCGACGAAAAAAGCAGGGTGTAGAGTGACGAAGTGAGCCAGTACACAGCGTAATTGCGGTGCCTATTAGTTTTACAGAGACTACCATTCAATAGTAAACACGTCAAACGTTTATTTGCGTGCACATGATCTATTCTGCGTGATAACTATTTATAACGAGAGACAGACGCCAATTTCTGTGGATAAGATAATAAACAGCTTGGTTACAGCAAGTTTTATCGTATTTATTCGGATATCGCTACGGAACACGTGAAGATTGATAAGGAAAAAAAAACCAACTAGAAAAAAGTGTACAAAGTTTTTAAAAGTCACTGCAAACCAACAATGACAAGATATCACGCCTTCCACTATCACAAAGTTATTGTTGTTTTAGATATATAAAATAACGCAGATGTGAAAGTAAGGGATTAAAGACTCCTATCACTTTTGTCAATGCTCTATCCAGATTTGACATTATCGATTGCAACAACAAAAACAAACTTTTCAAACCAACCAACTGATCCGTGGATACAGCATCTTTACTCTGCTTTTTTTGTTATTTTATGGAGCAATGATGGATTATTGTTGCCACTCGTGGGATAGTGTCCCGGTTACAAAACACAAAAAGTTCGTTAACCTTTTTTTTGTCGCGGACAAGGTTTCTTCTGCGCCAAATACTCTTTATGTTACTTTATTTCCTGAAGGAGACTGATTTTTATCCAACCAAATTATATTTGTCAGATGTGCACTGAGTGGTTTGAGCCATTAAAAGCTCAGTATCCATATTATTTAGCGTCTTCTTGGTGTTGTTTCTCTTTATACTGTATACTAGCGTAGATACTGTTGTAATACCTGTGATACAATTAGTAGGCCTACCATCTAGCATGTGGCACGTGCTAAAAAAGAAACAACAGGATAACTCGCGAAAAAAGCTTGGTTTATTTAACACAAATCAAAGTGACAAGTCTTTTGAAACCCTGCTTAACACGTAATTTCTAAACTGTCTAAAAACCAATGCCCATTACTAGCGTTTGAACTATTTACTTTAGCGCGTAGCATGGTGACCTTATTTGAAAGAGCAACTGAAACGTTGCAAATGATGGAGTAAAACACCTGACAGCGTTAAGCTTTGGATGCGATCATTGCTTTAACATAATAAAAGAGTGCTTGTGCAACCTAGATATTAACATGCCATGTTAATAAAGTCTACAACTTTTGCAGTATCATAAAAAACTACCGAAGAAACTGAATTTTGGAATCAATCATTTAAAAACGCAGGAAGGCGTGCCTTGTATTCAATTGTAGTTTTATTTAAATGTAGCTGTCATGCCATACACCTTTCGATATTACAGAATGTGCATCAGAGAGCATAGCTAAGCCATCTTGGGTAACTAATGTACAAAAACTAAGGTCGATTGTATGAACACCAATCAATGCTTTTATACTTCTGTCTGTTACTCTTCTACAACTCTTTAAATTTATCTTATGTACTCCAGCAAGAGGCACAATACCAGCATCACCAATACATCGGTTATACTTGAGATTTATCTCGTGAACCCCAGCGAGAGATGCAACTCCTTCATTTGTAATATAACTACATCTTGAAAGCGAAATAGTATGAACTCCTGCAAGCGCTTGAAGGCCTCTATCTGTTACATTCGTCTCATCTAAGCAAATAGTGTGTACACCAGAAAGAGCTTCTATACCTTCATCAGTGATGATCTTATTACAGCCAAGGTTTATGCTATACACTCCTGCCAATGCCTTTATGCCATCATCAGATACCATGCATCTTCTTAGATTTATCGTGTGAACACCTGCCAGTGCTTTAGCGCTGACATCTGTTATTCTACACCCAAGAAGATTAATCGTGTGTATACCGCCTAGAAGCTTTATGCTTTCATCTGTTACTGAAGTATATCTCACGTCAAGGGTATGAATATTCTTTAAATCTTTAATGTGAACATCCGAAATAACAATTTGATTCCCAACGAACAACTTTCTCAAGTTTGCCAATTGTTTGATATCAGGTACATCAGGTGTACTCTCTATGTTCTCTAGTGTTATAATATGACAATCAGAGAATTTTGGAATACAAATTAAGCTTTTTAGGGAAGCGAAAATGAGATTGGTCTTTTTTCTAATACTATTCCATCTTTTGACAATATCGGCATTTGATGGTGTTATACATATGTTGTTGTACCCAACGAAGTCGTGAATGATCAACGAGAACTTAGTACACGTTTGAGATACGGCTATCTTATCTAAATCGGTCTCTAAGAGTGTAATAATGCCGTACAGTACTTCTAGAGGTAAATCTAATGCGTTTGTTTGTTTTTCTTGTATTAACGCTTCTCGCTTACATAGCGGTTCTGACATGGATTGTATTTACGTTTGGAATGCCTGTACACGCGGAGAAATTAACCCTGCTTAACGGGCGATTAAGCTAACGTCACGCGTTTATATAGTAGTAAACACGTGACGATTAGAAAGAACATGTACTAATTTGAACGTTTAGAAGAGGTCCAGTTGCTTTCTATTGTATCTTACGTGCCAAGTCACGTGCCTACCAAACCCGGAAGAGGTGGTTATGTGGTATAGGTAATAAGAAGGTATTCTTTGTGATACACTGCAGTTATTTAAGATTCTCGTTGAGCGGTTTAAGTCTTAGCGTTGGCTATCTCGTACTATGAGCTCCAGTTGCTGTACTAAATCTAGGTATGCTACTCACTCGCTTTAAATGGTGTAACACATAAAAGCGCCCATGTTGACACAGAGCGCGAGCCAATGTTGTACGAGACGCTAGAAGACATGGATCTTTATGATGGAGTAATCAGGTTATTTTATAAATGAGTTTTAAGTTATTTACAGTTTACTCAAGGGGAGCTCGCCAATACCCTATGCTCATGCTTAGTGATATACAAAAAATAGCGATAAAGCCAATAGTTGAAGGTTTCTTTTTAATACAGTATCATTTAGACAAAAACTTTCTCTTTTTCAAAAAGCTTTTTTTTTTTGAAAACTTTTACTGTGCTCAACGAACTGGTTAGGAAATGATATGATTATTCGTTATCCGTCATGTTCTGGAAAAACGTTTGCCTACCTTATTGGTATTCTTCAGATGATAGCGTCTACATATGACCCTAGTTGCATCAAGATGGAGGCACTGATTATACCGTATTGCAGGGAATTAAGCTTTGGCCTTAATAATCAACTTAAGAGTCTGTCAAGGTATACAGATGTCAACACGGTCTTTGCTTCTACAATGATTGACAAAGATAAACTTGATATCAAGTGCTCTAGTATATGTATTGGTACACCAAGGTCCATAATAAAACATAAAGAAGTACGTGAACACTCAAGAAATTAAAAAAAATCACGTGCAAGAGGGTTTTGGAATCTTATTTTTTTCTTGATTGTTATCCTAATTAAAATGCAAAGGTTTTATTAGTTGATAGTGTAAAAGTTTTAGTCATAGATGAGCCTCGTTATGAATATTTAAACTTGATAGAGAAAATAATCAAACAGCTTCCAAAAGATGTACAAGTTTGTACGTTTAAAACTTGCAAAAATTTTAGTCTTCGTCACTATATAGTAGTTTGTATGTTAAAAAAGGCAGTTTTGGTGTTATTCTTGAGAGTGTCGCAAATGAAAACGAAGAGCTGTTCAAATGGGCAAAAAAAGTAACAAAAAAGCCAAGGTTTATTATTTCAAGCTCAGCTTACACTTCGTAATGCAATGAGGTAAGCCTACGACTAGGAAGTAATTGTTGATCTAATGCCACCATAGCTCATTGGCCAAATATTGATTGTAGTACAACCAAGGAGCTCTAAGATTTATATTAAACAACTTTTTTGGTCTTTAACTTTTTCAACACTTGAGAGTCTTCATCAATACTCTTTCCTTCAGCCTTACGTTTAATACCACATTTGAGACTATTGCCTTCACTTAAACAATCAAGTTTACTTCCTAGATCCAAAGGTTCCATATCATAAGCAGATTCCGATAATATTGATATAATTTCGAAGAAAATCTCTTCTGGTAACGATTTAAACACATTATGTGGTCTATGTTGTAACCTTAATATCATCAATGAAAGAACCTGATTCCTGAAATCAACTGGAAAATAGTGATGAGTATCTTTACACCAATCATGAATACTATGTTCTTGTCCATACTGAGATGTTGGCCCGCCCGATACTTTCACGTGATTCATCCATTTATAGTCCGTAAAAGTCACTCTAAATGTTGTTGAAACGCTATTCACACATACATACTCATCAACCTCTTCATCTTCTATGTCCAAGTTATTCTCTTCCAAGTATTTTTCAACATCTTCTTGTGTCATACCATCTTGGCTTAGAAGTATCACGTTTTGGATATACTTGCTTGGTAGATGAGGGTTGACATCAAATAGGCTTATATCAACTTGAGACAGAGGTGGTAATGACTCTTTTCTTGTGTAAGCAAGCCAACGTTGAAAACGCTTCTTGTCTAAGATTTCTCTCTGTTTTTCATATTCTTCTTGTTGTTCTTCTTCTAACTCGTTCCATGCACCATATATGTCAGCGTCTTCGTCTTTTTTAAGCAACTCATTAGCAAATACTGAGATATCGCTACAATAGTAGTGAAAACGTCCAGAAGGGTATATTTCGCGCTCTAGTGCGTAATAATAATCTGTATGGCGTCTTTCTAATTGTTCAAATAGAACACGAAGTACAAATGTTCCAACCTCTTCAGCTTCAGTAACACTGCGCTGGCCAGTCGTATCCTTCATCGTTACGTCTAGCTGTCTCTTATTAACGTTAACATTGTTAATTTCGTAGTAGAAAATATAACCCATCCTGTTTAGGCTTACAACAATGCTCCACACTGAGAAGCAACACTTAAAGTTTTAAGTCATTCTTTCATTGAAAACAATTTCAACCGTTGTGACTATTACTACTGGTAGGCTAGACAAAGAAACACTCGACTATCATTTATGGCAACAAGATGTGAGTACCGAACAACGAAGTATTGGCGTATTATTAGGAGTACAGCACCGCAAGTCTTTGTTTTTACAGCAGTACATTTACTCAAATGTTGTACAACAACAAATAAGATCACTTCTTTGAGAGCTGTTCCAAGAGTTGAATCTAGAAAAACGTGTCAATAACGACAATAATAGGGGTTAAAAAACTAAATTATAAGTGGGTACCTTTGATTCAAGAAATTTTTCGCGTTCCTAAAGTAATTTTGTAAGTTACAATATTTTGGTTGAGGTAAAACAAGAAATGTACCTTCCAAGCTTCCTCTTTTTCTTCAAATTCTTCTTCAACAAACTCTAGCTTGCCTTCGAGATGGCTTACTTTTAATTTATTTGTCTGAGCAATAATCCTTGGATAGATATCTCCTACAAACAAAATTAAAACAAACCAAAAAAAAAAATGACGATATTCAAAAAATGACCAAAAGAGCCTTGTAGCGTTTACCTGGTCTTAGATTCTTCATACGCTCTGTGAACACATGTAACCCAAAATTTTCTTCACCATCAGCTGACCACATAGAGTCAACTACTTTTTCTAGATTACGTCCATTTGCGAAATTTTGAGTTACTACAATCAAACTTAGAAACTTGCGTCATTTGTTGAAGCATTCGTACCAGAAATTGTAGTTGTAAGATTAAGTACAGAGTGCCACCAACCAGAAGGTATGAAAACCATATCACCCGCCTCTTGTACAAACTCAATAGGCTTGACACGTGGGTCAAGTTTAGGATAATCAATGAAATACCAACGAAGTGGATCACGTGAATTAAAATCTTGAAGTAAATCGTTCTCATCATAATAAGCAACACTTGCTGGAGGAACAACATTTGCAGGGTATAAAGCCCATCGTTTTCTTCCATACAATAGAGCATTCCAAGCAGATGTTCCATTTGGATCAACATGGAAACTCGATCCAGAACGTGCAGGCCCCATAACAAACCATCTATAATCAGGTCTTCCTTTTTCTGGATTAAGCAAAACATTTTACAAAAGAACTTAAACGTACGGTCTCCCAGCCCTGCGAATAGATCTTCCCAAAAGTGAGGTGGTATAACATAGTCTAATATTTATTTCAGTCATATAAGAGTTTGAAATAAATACCTTCTAGAAGCTCTGGTGCACGCTCAGCAAATGTGTTGTCAAAAATATATAAAGGTTTTGTATCTTTCTGATTGTTGATGTACTCTACAAAGTCTTTCATTGTTACTTTTACCTAGTTCTTATGATTAGTATTAGAATAATGTTTATGGTAACCATACACGATCTCTATCAGCTGTAAATCGTGATGTTTTAAACAACACATCACCGAAACGTTTAGCAAGCTTTTCAGGTGTCCATTCCAACTCTGATTCAGTATCCCAACTTTGCCAATCCTCTACAACGCCCTGAATAATTACAGGCGTATTTGGTTCTTCCTGTAATGCGTTAATATTATTATAAACCTTTTTCATTGTACAAATAGCAACTGAAACTTTGCTGGAGTCAAATCACGAATATGTATTCGAGGCACATTCATTGTATCATGAGCGTAATTTTCAAGTTGTGCTTGGCTCCTAAGACGCGTTAACACCTTAAAAAAACAACAAAAGCTATGCAAAGACATAGGTTATCGTACCTATACCATCTCTCATACTGATACTCAGAGTAGAAACCTGTTTTTTTGGAAGTTTAGCGAAGAAATTTCACATTTTTTGACACATTGCAAAAAAAAAAAAAAAAGTTACCATCGTATGTCTTCGGGTTTGACTTGAATGTCGGGTAAAATGTTTTCAAGTATGTCTGACGCCAGCTGCCGTCAGGTGAGAAATTAAACATTCCAGCGCCTGTGAAGGGTGTCAGCAAGCTTTAAATTTCTTTTAAACGCCTCTTAATTTGATTGTACCCTTGTTTAATGTTAGTTTACGCCATAAACTGTCTACCATGCTAAGTTGGAATAGTGCTTTGCTCGTTCTAGTTTGTACATGTTAAAAGGGTATTAAGTAGGCGCTGTGAAGCGTTTTTATGCCTGTTTACGCTAGTGACGCCTCGTACAGACAACTCGCCTAGGTATTGGTAAATTCCAGATGGCATGGTATGATAACGTACGTATAATACGTATGAGTATGTTGTCGGTTAAAGTTTTTAGAGAGCCTTTCTACGAGTTAATTTTCTACACGGCAGGATCTATTCACGCACCTAGGCCACTCTTGCGCAACGCTGTGCCTTTCTTAGTTACACCACGCAAGTGATCTGGTATTTGTGCAGGACCACCTTCTTTGCCTTTTGATTGCATAGTCGTTGTACTTGCCAATGTAAGCAGGTGTGTAAGGCTTAATTTGTGGTGTCAACGCCTTTCTACTTTTGTTGAACCAGCGCTAACAAGTACAACGAATGCAAAAGCCGCACACAGGTATGACCATCACCACGCTATTAAATAACTAGTCAACAGCCGTAATCCGCTACTCTACACGCATTTCAACTGCTGTACGATCTTTCATGTAATTAATCGGTGTATCTCATCAATTTATAGCGATTGGCGCCAGTGGTTGGACCTATAGGTTTGTATGTGCTTTAAACTCTATTTTAATCTTATTCACGCTACTAACAGATCAATTAAACGTGTGGCAGATCAAATAGAGTCAGGTACCATCTTTAACATGTATTTTCTCGTTAACGAAATTTAAGTAAAAATTACTAACTTTTTTGAAAGCTGCTCCTAGGCAGGTCGTTGGAAAGCTGTTCGTTCATTTGAAGTTTTACGACAGAGTGCGTGCAACCGCTTTTTTTTTTTTGCCAACACTTTCCAACTAACGCGTTAATAAGTACAACTATTCCATCAAGTTTGTAGCACCTACCATGACAATGGTACAAACGAAAAAGAAACTGACACATGTCAGATATCGCTAACTTACTCACCAGATTCGCTCATCCTTACGCACTACACAAATAGTAACGCTAGACCTCGTTATGAGAGTCGCAAAACGCAACATGGTCGAAAAAAAGACTTTTGCGCTTTCACTATGTACGTCGGTTCACACGTGAATAATCTGACACCTTTTGTAGCTAGTGCAGTCTTAGAAGTGTTGGGTAGTATCAAATTTTGCCATATGATGGTTGAAGGCGAAACAGCAAAAGAAGTAACCAAGAAAATTCAAAGCGGTCTAATAGTTATTCCCCACGCGAGTACTGTTAAAGCATGGGACTGGGATTATGCTATATGAAGAAAGAATCACAAAACAGGCTTATTGAAAAAACAAACAAGCGTGTAGAGGGTATGTAAGTAGCGTGAGATGGTTTGTACAATAGGAAAAAAGTAAAAATAAAAGTTCAACGAGAATAGTTTGAAGACTTTGAGGGACCACTTTTCCTTTTGATTTTCGGGCTATCCTCACAAGTAAGATGCATGAAATACAAAATAAAGTGCGCGAAGGTGTGTCCAAGCTTGGCCTTAACATCTCAGACATATCTGATGACCTAAGTAAACTTATTCCACGCGAGGTAACTATTTTTTTTCGCAACTTACTTACACAAATTGCACTATTCGCTGGCGAGCGTAAACGAACCGCTCAATTAAGCAAATGTGGAGGAAGCTTTTTATTCCGCACCAAAACCCTCCTAACACCATTAGGTGTTTAAAAAATCAACAAAAAGAGCTTTACGAGGACTATTCTTTTCAATTGCATTTTGCGTCGTTGGTTATGTTGGCTTGGCACTATTGCCAGCCACATACTACCCAGTCTACCCGCTGCTATGGATGTTCTTAGGAGCAGCATTCGCTGGGGTGCGTAAAATAGTCGTCAATTCGTAACATAACTTCCTTTATAGCTTATGTCCATCCTACACGACTGTAGAAATGGTTCCTTCTCTTCAAACTCATACATAAACAATGTAGTCGGGAACATCGTGCGTTTTTTTTTTTCGATTTTTTTTTTTGAACGTTTTCTGGTAAATCTTGTATTACCACAGCCTCATCAATCCCCTCTAGGTTTCTCTACCACTTATGTTACCTTTTGATTCATGGCGTTTACAGTACGAGATGCAAGGTAAAAGGTTCGAGAGCATGTACAAAAGTACGTTGAAATAACAAAAAAAAAAAAAAAAAAAAAAGGAAAGTAGTTTTGTGCGTTATTAATATGTATGCGTAGGTCTAGCAAATCGTTGGACATGGTACCTCACATCTTTTTCAACCTTTGTTCAAGTCAACTTTGACATGAGCTTTGTTTACCGTAAGGGTAACCGTAGGAGGTTCGTTATTATTTTAAATAAGCCCTGAAGTTATAAAACATTGTTTTGATGTATTTTAACGGGTTTTTGTTTGCCCGTTTACTGATTTTTTTTTTTTCATCTTAGAATCATCTTTTCTCTTGCTTGTATGTACGCTTTTGGTACATTCTTTGTTTATACAATGTACCAATATCTTGGCATCTGGGGTCTATGTAAATTCTGGTTGTTGCCTTGGTTAGCTTATCACTTTTGGGTACGCATCTCTATGTGAACTTTTTTTTTTTAACTCAAGTGATCCTCTTTGGTTTTTTTTTCTGGACTAAGAAAGTGTGCACTAACGCGAGATTCAGATGAGCACATTTATTTCAGTAGCATATAAGCTACCTTTATTGGAGAACCACTCTGTTCGTTTCACTTTGGCTTTCCCTTGTAAATACCCTAAATGGCTTGAAATTGTCACAAACGATATCAACTACGCTATTACTACAACTCGCGTGCTTTCAGAGCGTTTTCAAGAGATTCCTACGCACAATCTTCGTAAGACTTTTGGAGAACTTAAATCCTCCCTCAGAGCTAAACTAGACAATGTAAGATGCTCCCACGCTAATATTATCTTATCGGAAACTAATCTAAGCTATTCAGGTCGATTTGCCTGAGTTTGCATTTGGCTTTGGATTGTTGCAAAAGTTGAGCTACAAGGAAGGAAAGCAACGCACAGTGCTCAGCACTATTATGGGCTGCCTTAAAGAGTTTAACTGGATAACTGGAACCTGGCTCACTATTACCCCTATTATCGCCGCCTACGGTACGTTTAAGCTCGTTTGAATCGTTTGTAGTTCGTTTTGCAACTAGTATAAACAATTTACGCAAAAAAAGGGCAAACTTTCGCTTTTTCAGGCAACTAAGTGCGTTTTTTAGGAATTTTCACTGTCCCAACGCAAGCAGCTACTTTGATTGTTGCATTTATCTTTTATTGTGTCGGAGGATTCGGTATCACTGCTGGATACCACAGACTTGTTTCTCACCGCGCTTATGACTGTCATTGGCTCATTAAGGTAATTGTTTTTTTTTGGTTGAGATTCTCCGAACATATTTTTTTTTTTCGTCAAAAATACGTTTATTGACGATATTGACTGATTTTTGTTTTTAAAGTACTTCTTGATTGCTTGTGGTACTAGCGCATTTGAAGGATCTGCTTTATGGTGGGCTACTGATCACCGTGCTCATCACAGATTTGTTGATACTGAGAAGGATCCTTATGCTATTGTAAAGGGTTTCTGGTGGGCACACGTACGATTGCGATTTTGGTTGTTTCTGAGAGTTAACAAGCTTTTGTAGATTGGTTGGTTGTTCGTAAAGCAAGACCGTGAGAAGATTGGCAAAACTGATTGCCGTGATTTGCTAGCTGATCCTGTTATTCGATTCCAAGATGACTACTACAGCTTTTTGGCTCTTTTGAGTGGTATCTTCCTACCTGCTGCTATTTGCGGTCTAGGATGGGGTGATTGGGCTGTAAGTTATTTATTGATGGCATTTTCAGTTTATTTACAAGCGCGTAGGGAGGTTTCGCTTACGCAGCGTTTTTCAAATCTGTCCTTCTCTCACACTCTACTTTTTGCATCAACTCTGTAGCTCATTACGTTGGTGATGATACTTTTGATGATATCAGAACTCCTAGAGATTGCTGGTGGGTGTCTCTCATGACTTTCGGAGAAGGTTACCATAACTTCCATCATCAATTCCCATACGGTGTGTTATCAATAATGTGCAACTTGGAGCGCGAACTCATTTTTTTGTAGATTACCGTAACGGTTTGAAAGATTTTGCTTTTGATCCTTCTAAGTGGGCCATTTGGACATTAGAGCGCTTTGGACTTGCTTTCAACGTTAAGCGCTTCCCATCAGAGGAGATTCGCAAGTGTGAACTCCAAATGAAGTTGGAAAAACTTAACAAAAAAGTTGGTATGTGTACTGGTTTTTTTTTTTTGCTGACTTTTTGGTAGCTGAATGCGATTGGGGTCCACCAGTTGAAACATTGCCTGTAATGCCACTTTCTCAAATGGAAGATCGTGTAAAAGAGGGCGCTCAATTGATACTCATCTCAGGTCTCATTCACGATGTCACTGATTTTATAGATGAGCACCCTGGTGGTAAAGGTTTTATAAAGGCTTACATTGGTAGAGATGCCACTAAAGGTAACGCTTTTTTTTTTTTTGTGATTTGTCACGTAGACACATAACCGAGTAGACAAGTAATAATGATTTTTTTTTAGCGTTCACAGAGACTGTTTACAATCACTCAAGAGCTGCTCGTAATCTATTGGCTCGCTTCCGTGTTGCCAAAATCGAGAACGTAGAAGCTGTCAAGCAAGACTAATTTTTTTTTGGTGTAATCTTGTAACTAGCCAAGCAACAAGAAATAAAGAGCACCACTCTCTGTAAAAAATGTTTGAAATACTTTGAAGGTTTTTTTTAATATGTAGAAAAGTCACAACATTCCAGGTCACGTATTACAAGTCGTCGCTCAATGCCCGCGTTTAGGATTTGACAAATCGCCAACGATTTATTCAAAGGACCGTTTTAAGGTTGGTTGAAAGCTAGAAAAACGCCAATTAAATAGATCTATCACATTAACTATTCATTTAGCGTCTTGCTGCGTATAGAACTGGACAAAACTTTTCGTAGACGGTCAATCCAATATTCTATAGTTCGTCACACGGTAGTTGTAAAGAATTGTACAAAAAAATGAATAGCAGTTTTCTTATTTTTTTCCTACTTTTAGCACGAATGTACGCACCGAAATAGGCGAGCAATATAGATAATTGGCTATATTTGATCACCGTGTACTTAAAAACAGTATTCAACCCACAAAAAATTACATTACGTTTCTGAATGCATTTCAACAAGTATTTCTTTAGTGTTTTTATTTACATGTTTTTTTTATTGATTTCAAAAACATCGATGGTGACCTGTGTGCCATTCTAATGAAAGGATGGTCTAAAAGATCTTTTGCTTTTGTTCCACGTACAGAACAACATCGTACAAAATCGAGGAGTGTATCATCGGTAGTTAGTGAGATCATTGCCTCACCGATCAATTTGTTGTTTTTCCACAGGTCTTCAACGTTTTGTGGTGAGTCTACAAAACCTTTCGGTTTGTAGGTAATACACCGTCGTATCATTAGATCCATTGCCATACGGCCTATGGAGAAAGTATCGTCTGTAGGAGAGTACCCTTCGTGTTGAGCGCTCGGATCTACAAAACCTGCAGTACCTTCTATTCCATACCCGATGTCCTTTAGCTCTGGTACGCCAACAGCGTGGCCAAAGTCGGCGAGTTTCGGCGTACCGCAAGGCAAAATCATGACGTTCTCAGGTTTTATGTCGTGGTGAACAATACCTTTCTCTTGCAGTTCGCAAACTGCGTGTAAGACAGCTTTGGTGATGTATGCCGCCGAAGCCATTTTCAGAGGTTTGTTGGCTGCAAGAGAGGCTGCGTCGCATTTGGCAAGCGGTAGTATGACTGCAGGGCCGTTTGGACCCTTTTCTATGACTTCTACCGGCCGCATGATATTGTCGCTGGTCGTGAGGCGCTGTATCTTCGCTTCACGTACGAGGTTGCACCGTTCTAGCTTGTTTTCGGCCTTCGAAAGGCCACTTCTGTTTACGATTTTCATCGCGTACGTTTCGTCAGTCCTAGTGTCGGTGCAAGTGTAAACAATGCCGCAGCCACCTTTACCGAGAATGGCGTCTTCGTCGATAACGTACTTCGATTGCTTTGTACTCTTCTTAAAGATGTTGCAGAAAGAGTCGAATCCGTGTTTGAGGGAGGAAAACATGATGTGCTTCGAGTATAGTTATCTTTCGGATTTGTGCGTTTACTCGTGTAGTTTCATAAAAAGCTACACGAGTTTCTTACTATCGTGATATAGAATCTGTGGTCATATACAACGCAAGGCTCGAAGGGCACGGATTTGAGAAGTCGAAAGACTTTACTTGCAAAAAGTACCCGAAAACCGGTAGAATTTATAGTAACGTAGCAGCTACGTACCACTATTACACATATCCGCTTCACGATAGCATAGCTGATAAAAGTATAGTCTAAAATCAAGAAATAACAGACAAAAAAAGAATCAGAAACAGTTCTAAGGAGGCCTCTACGTGTGCGAAGGCGTTCTCACTAAGTTCCAACTACTCTGAAGTACGCATTTTTGCTTCTAAAATCCATGATCGGTAGAACTAGCTTACAAGAGCTTTAAAGTATCGTGTATCTAAGAGGTACACGTCGTGGCTCGCGTTAACGTATTAGAGTCTACAAAATAAAGGCGCACGCTATTTTGAACTGAAAGAGCGCCAAAAAGGTTACAGTGGCATCACAGTTATACGACTATCTCTCGTATTACATACAAAGCTTATTTGAGAGCGAAAATCAACCGAAAATCGGTAGCGGTACGATCACGTTTTTTTTTGAAACCGAAAAGGCAAGTACCAGGTTCAAACCGTCACCAACGCTATGATTCATTTACGTTATAAAATTGGGGCATATTTTGAGCGACAAGTATTGGAGAGAAGCTACAACAGAAAGATCAACCTTTTTTTGGATCAAAACAACACGAAAACGCCTTACTTTACATCAATAACGTACAACTAGTAAATAAAGGTTGATTACGCAAATTCTCAGTTCTTCGGATTCTTGCTATTTTGTATTTCCTTAATATCCCTTGTAAATATAGATGAGTCTCAAAATACGCGTGGGAGATACCACATAGGAACGTAGAAACCTCGTAAGTTGCTTTTAAGCCTTTTTCGAATTTCACTTTTTTTCACATTTGTTTCTCAACAAGACAATCCCGATTTACTTCATAACTCCACATCTTAAAACCCAACTTCAAAATCCGTATATCTACTACCGATTGGACTTGATATGCTTTGATTACCGCGTACAACACATTGGAGCGGTTATCTCAAAAACCATAGCAAACCACAATTTTTTTGCAACAAGAAATTACTTGGTTAAAAGCAAAATCGATTTTTTTATCTAGTGGAAGCATACGAATACAAAAACTACAATATCTATACTTCTGCTTGACATGTCAAGACTACTCCGAGCAGTGCGAAAGTACGCTCGTAAAAAATACGATTCTCTCCTGGGCAGACCATTAGTGATTAAAGTCACGGTCACAGTCCCTAAAAGCATCCTGGTTCACACCAGACCAAACTACACCTACGCTCTGACTTGGGACCCACAGGTAGAAGACCTCTACTACCCACCTACAGGCGTAGAAAATATCATAATGATATCCAGCTATGACATAGATCTAGCAAAAATGGCATTCGAAGGCGGAAGCCCAAGAATGTGAAAAAAAAAAAAAAAAAACAAAAAAAAAACAAAAAAAAAAAAAAAAAAATTTTGCTGGAAAATCCTTTGCAACACAAAGAGGTTGTTGCACTTTTTGAACAAAAATAAAACAGCAAAAACTAGTGTCAACCGCATGGTAAAAGCCTATGCCTTTACAAGGCATCTTTACCAAAGAAGAGCACAAACCGAAAAAGCTCAAAATAAAAAAAATCACTAAAACCATAACTTCGTACTTGTGTCTAAACGAACTCTTTGTAAGTCACAATCGCGTATGCTTTAGCTTTTAAATCGTTTTTGTCGGTTCAGCCAATTTTAGTTGAGATCACGTTTCGAGCATTAAAAACACCGTTGATAGTGCTTTTAACGCTCGCAGATTTCTCAGTGTTCCGTAGTACGTTTTTATCAATAAGGACTGGCCATTTATTGCTTTGTGTATTCACTGGCTATAACTGTCGGCTAGAATGCCGTTTAACTACAGTTAATATTGACTCGTTACAAGACGTAGGTAAATAACACTACAACAGTCTACTTTAAAAGCATATTGAAAGGTTGACAGGCATAAGGATGTTGCTAGCACTACAGTTCCAAATTGTAAATAAAAAACAGGCCTGGCTCGGCCAGTTAAGCCACAAGCTTTTGTTTTTGAAACTTGGCGCGAAAAACAATTAATACCGCCAATTGCTAGATGGGCTCTATGGCTGATTTAGCCGCCGTGTGGCCGCCCGTTGTTAATGATTTTGATCAAGTTGTACAAACTACAAAGAAACAGGTTGGTATGGCTTACATAATACTGACACTAACCAATAATAGAAGAATAGATTGGGTGCGAGCCTGTATAAGAAATTAGTGTACGCGTTTTTTATTTTAGCGGCCTCTAATCGCCTCAAAGAGAGTTCGAAAACCTTGTAGACATGGAACCAACTGCCGCTACTTGGGTTAAATACGCCGATTGGGCAAGAGAAAACAGTAATGATCCAGAATGGCTTGAACTCCTCCTAGGACGATGTATTGCGTGCGTTTTTACATTTTGTAGAGTATCTACGCGCGTAATGAACCCGTTTTTGACATTTTTGAAAATACTAACGCTAAACTAGGTTCATCGTTGAAGATAGTATTCCAGCAACGCCCTGGTTTTGTCAAGTCTGTATTGAGTGGGTGCGTAGTGAAAAAACGTTTTTTTTATCTTGGCGCTCATTTCGCTACTAGGCTGGGTTTGCTACTGAAAATACTATGCGACTGACACGCGTTGCGGCTTTATATCGACAAAAGATTGGCATGGACGTCGCTTCACTATACTTGTCTTGGGCGAAATACCTAGGTAGGTATAATACTACGCGTAGCGAGAAAAAATCAAATCTCAAACAAGTAGACGGAGCATTCGCGTTTTTCACTCAAAAAAAAAAAAAATCAAAAAAATCATGATTAACACGTGTTTATTTAGAGCTCGCCAATGAACCTGACCAAGCACGATACGTCGTGGAACTAGGTTTAGGTGCTGGCGCACAACCAACAAGAGATCTAGAAGATAAAAAAGCCAAAAGATTATTGTCTATAAAGCCAGGTGTAATTGTAAACTCGAACACTTTCAAAGATTTGAACCCTCTTGATGTCAATGGTCAACGTAGAGATGGTAGACCTGGTCAAGGTCATCGTATAGAAATGCCAGTATATCATAGTTTAATAAAACCTGGTGAGCTTTTGCTCACACAGAGTTTTGAGGAGTTGCGCGCAATGGTAGGTTCAAACAAGTTCCATTTTTTTTTTTTTTTCGAACAAATTTTTTGAGTTTTCGCGTTTGCTAGTCCTCTTACGTGCAGCTGACTTATTTATAATAGCGTAAATATGGGACCATTTCATACCCGCCAAAGACTACTTCTGATCCGCTGTTCCCAGAGCAGCATTTGATGGATCAAGGCACATCTTCAATGGATTTATCTGATTTTGGTGTAAGTTATTCCAAAACGTTTTTGAAGCTATTTAGACGCCTAACTTACTGTTTTGTAGTTTGAGGATGATGCAGAGTTCTTTGCTGTTAAATTACCTGAAACTAAAGAGAAATCAGTTACAAGGAGCATACCAAAGCCACATCAACCGAAATCATCACTTCTAAAGCCTAGGGTAACGCAGAAAGCTCCAGAGAGATCTATAGACTATGATGAAGTAATAAAACCTAAAGTGAAGGCTTTACCGAAACCTAAGTTTAAAACAACAACTAAAGTAGATTCATCTGTTATAATGGATAGTCTTGTTGTTGGAGGTGAGACAGAAGAGATTGGTGGGTCACAATATTTTGTCATAAAGAAGTACAAAGATGGAAAGTTTTTATTACGCAAAATAAGTGATCCTCAAGTACGTTTGAATACATCCAAGGATTTTTGTGTCAGAAATTGACAATTTTTTTTGATTCTCTTATCTTGCACGTCACTTCTTTTTTGTTCTTTTTTGCAATGTATATAAATATTATTTTAAATACGTGACTGCTTTATTTTTCCAAAAGAAGGTTCTTGTCTCTCAACTCTACATGCTTTCTTGTTTTTTTCTTATTTTTTTTGCGCTGGAATTTCTGTAGTGATTATTTTTTTAGGATTCTCCTGATACGTATGCATTGCGTATCAATTGCCATAATCATAGACAGATATTGGATGTATTTTTGATGTCTCTTGCCTCTCCAATGGTGCGTAAACTAGCGTTTTGTGCTCGTTGGTTCTTGTTGTAACACTTGTCCTTAGCTTCGATTATTTGTTTGCCCAGTCGATTTTATACAGTATGACCCTCATACACACATACAAATTACAGCCAGAACTCGTGTATCAGTTCGTGTACGTATAAGAGCAATTTGTCTTTAACGTGGAGAAAAATCTTTTGTTTGTGCATTTCACTTGAGTTTTCTTTGTGATTTTTCGGCCCGTTGGAAATATTCTTGCAATTACCAGTTGAACTTTTCGACCCAACCACTTTCAAAAATCTTTCTTTTGCTAATGGATACGGCCATACAACCATGAAAACTCCGTGTCTCTTTCCGAACCGCGAAGATAAGCATGGTATGGCCCTGCCAGTACTTGGGTCCGTGAGGACCAGGGAACGTAGGGTGCTGTATTCATTTTGCTTTTTTTTTCATTCGCTGGGACGCATAAGGGTTTTTATGGCTTGGTTTCAGCATGTTGTAGTTTGGAGTTATATCCGAGTTTTTTTTATGGTTGTTTTTGAAATTGTTTTGGTTTTTTTTCGTTTTTTACTAATGATATCTTTGAAGGATATGAAAGAGTCTTGCAACGTTATTATGGAACCATTGGTTATTTTCTATGCCATTGATATGCTTATGATTGTGAGGGCCCTGCATAAGGCCGGTATGGCGCACAATAACATCAGTCCTGATACTTTATTCATAAGATCTCTACCTACAAGTACGATTTCTTGATCAAGCCACAGCTGTCTCTTACTCTGTTATAGTTCCTATGCTTCCTAAATGGTCTAGTGATCTTTTAGAACCATTAAAGGCAACGACGAGTCACTGGAGAGAGCATGGGCTTCTCCTTGCTGATTTTGATGATGCAACCAATGAAAAAGAAAACTATGTACATTTCTATTATTTTTTGTTTGGCTATGCCTGCTGACTAGAGTATTAGGATGACCTTTTGGGTGTTGCATCTACTGTATTCTATCTTATGACAAAGAAGAAACTTGACACAACCTCAAAAGAGGTCCCTAGACTACCAAAGTACGTACAGACGTAAAACGACTTTCCTTGAATTTTATTAGGATTTTTTTTTTTGTTTTTTCATGAGCTGAAAAACCGCTCATTGCGTCTATGTTTCCTCGTATCTTATTGCGTTTTATAGGGCTGTACAGAGTGATTTCTGGATAAAATTCTTTGAGCTAATAATCGAGACACGAGGGCCTGTAAATGAAGTATTAAATCTTCTTTTTGATGGTTTCAAGTCACACTTAAGCAGAAATGCAAAGTTTGTGCGTTTGATTAGGAAGAAGCTATTAGACATGTACATGAAATGTAATTTAGTAAATGACACGTTGTAACATCATCATTTATTGACTGACACGCTTTCCTTTTTTATTCTGGTCCCTGGCCTTCTATTTGACGTTTTACTAAACACAACTCGATTTAGCCTAGTTTTTTAGGCCTGGAATTCGAGAGACTAATGCAACATTCTTTTTTTGCCCTTCGCAGGATGGTATCAAGGTAATCAGCCTTATTAGTATTCGTATTTTGTTTGGAAAGCGTACTGAACGTTCAAAAAATTTATTATAGTTGTTTTTGGAGTTTACTATACCCTAGAAGGTTTATTTTATCTATTCTTCTCGCGTCTATTGTCTGGGTTAACGCTTGGCCAACAAAAGAACCTTTTTGGCCTCATTACCCAGACAGAAATCTCCAAATTCTTGATGGCACGTGGTCATTTGCGTACAAGGTAAACTTTTCTTCCCAAAATTCTGAAAAACCGTTTTGGCTTCTTTTCGCGTAACCGGCGTTAGCGACGGAAAAAACCCAAACCATACTTCTTTACGCTTTCCGGATACTAGTTTGTAAACGACCAAAATTTGACTACAGTTGTTGTCGAAAAGTTGTTCAAAAATCCTTAGGACAACTTTGATCTTGATAATATATCACCAAGTGCTATCAACACAAATGAGCCTGTTACTGTACCAAACGCTTTTGATGTAGCTCCACCAGGAATACTTGGAAGACGCGGAACTGCTTTCTATAGAACAACGTTTGACTTACCTCCTGGTAAAAAAGGAATGATTTATTTCTCAGCTTGTTCTTTTTATTGTCATGGCACGTGTTGAATGATTATTCATTTAAGTTTGTACTTGTTTTTTGTAAGATAGCTAATTTGGTTAGCGTTTATTGATGGTAAATCAATTGGTGATCATCGCGCTGGAGGATACCAGCCATTTTGGTTCGAAATTCCAGAAAGTACACAAAAAACACGTGAAATTTTCGTTGCCGTTGACAACCGCTTCAACAAAGAAACAGGTTCAAAAGTGTACTCATTAATGAGTTGAATCTTATTCTTTAAATAGCTCCTACGCATACTGGAGGAGGTTTCTGGGAATACGGAGGAATAACGCGAAACGTCATTGTACATGAACTTCCTTCAGATACCTTTATCTTGAGAGTTGAGACTTTCACAGTCAGTATATCAGGGACGATTGACGCAAATGTTATATTCAGTGGTAGAAATATATCTAAAGCTACAATATCATACAGATTCGATGATGACAAAGAATCACCTACTCAAACAATGACAGTAGCAAACTCAACAATTTCAATCAACAACATTAAAGTTCCAAACGCAAAACCTTGGTCTTTGAAAACTCCTAATCTCCATACAATGGACGTATGGCTTCACGATGATAGCGGTAAAAAAATAGACCACGTGATAGTAAGGTTCGGATTACGGGTATTGGGAGTAGACAAGGCAACATATCGGTTTACAATCAATGGAAACATCATTAAACTCCACGGTTACAACAGACACACGATGTATAACGATACAGGTTCAGCTTTGACTCTCGAACAAGTTCATCAAGATGTCGCTCTTTTAAGAGACTCCGGTGCTAATTATGTGCGTGGTGCTCACTATCCACAAGACCAGAGATTTTTGGATCTATGTGATGAATATGGTATTGGCACGTTTAGCTACTATTTTGAAAACACTCAGCTGACTTGTTGTTGTTAGCAATATGGGAAGAAACACTAGGCCCTGGCGTAACCACAAGCGATCTTTTAAACCCTTACTTCATGAAGTACCAAATACAAGCTGTAAATGAGATGATTGATGCCTCAGTAAACCATCCCAGTACGCTTTTAAGATACTGATTTTTTATTGGTTTTAAAGACTTGCTAACGCTTTTAAGGTGTTATCTTTCACGGGTTTTATAATGAGGGTCCTTCTAACGATGCTAAAGCATGCGCTGGATATAAAGCAAGCTCTGATGCTATCAAAGCCAGAGTAGGTTCATCACGTTTTGTCACATGGGCCAACGATCACGGAATGAGTGACGTTTGTATGGAATATGCAGATGTTATCAGTTTCAACAGTTACCCAGCATGGTAAGCAACTTTATTTTTGAATAACTGGCTTGGTGTTCTATAACAAATTCTGTCGTTTAGATAACTAACCTGAAGGATAGGTATAACAACTACGGTGATTTGAACTATACAACAATTTATTGGAATGATCAAGCGACTCAAGTCCATGAGAAACACCCAGGTAAACCTTTTTGTATAAGTGAGACTGGTGCTGGTGGTGTATGGGAATATACAAATACAACAGCCATTAAATGGAGCCAGCTATACCAAAACGAAGTTGTTAAAAGAGGTACCCTCTGCAGCAAAAAAAAACCTCAACAAAACCGACAAAGTTCTACATGTCAAAACCTGGTATGGTTTCATACCTTGCCCAGCATTTTATAGTATACGGATAACGTCTTTTCCGTCTTCCTTAACAATAGAATAAGAGCTTGAGTTGTATTTTTTCTTAGAAGAAGCAAATGTTCACCTTTTTTCTTATTTTACTTGTGTAGATGTAAGTGTTGCTCTTTCTAATGAATATATATCTGGCATTACTGTGTGGCAGTTCAGTGATATAAAAGCAAACGATGCAAACACAAAAAAGTGTGGACAATGCAAATACATACATAGCTAACACAAATAACTGTGGATATATTGATGTAACGTGTGGAAGACCAGGAGGAGAGAATCATAAAGGTTCTGTTGATTTTTGGCGTAGGAAAAAAATGGTTTATACATCTGTAAAAAGTTTGTACACTTCATTAGACAATGTACTAAGGTAAATATGCATGTTTGAACCATTGTGAGCAGGTGATTTAACACGATCATGTGTAACATTTCGGCAATACATATCATTAATAGCATGAACACCTTTCAATGCTTTTATAGCTTCATCAGTAACGAAAGTATGCGACAGGTCAATTGTATGAACACCAACCAGTGCTTTAACACCCTCATCTGTAATTTGTTGGTTATGAGACAGGTTAATTGTATGAACACCAGCCAATGCTTTAACACCTTCGTCAGTTATATAACAGGCCAGTAGGTTAATCAAATGAACGCCAGCCAATGCTCTAACACCATTGTCAGCGACTAAACTCGTAATGTACTGTGCATTGTAGCATTGGACGAAGTTTGGGGCGGTTTGGCTAAAACCATTTTTTATTTTTTGGATAATATTTCACTAGTTTATATAAAAGCGAAAATAAATACATCTACTACTAACAGATATTCCTATTGTAATTAATCTTATGAAAGGTTTTGGCCTCCGCGTTGACATTGGTCCGGGATGGGCGTCTCTTGACTGCTGTTACCTTCGTTACAGTATTTAATCGGGTATTGAAGGATTAAACCTGATTCAGCAACATTCTACCTTAACTCCGTGGAATGGTGTTCGACAGGCGCTCAGGTAGGGATCTCCGTAACACAGGGACTTTGTGGCACCTTATACTGTCGCATTGTAATCAATGGACTTTTTTTGGTTTCAACAAATATTCCTTTGATTTTGACCTTTTTGCTCCAGTCTCTTTATTTCCGTCAACTGCTATATTGGCCTCTAACGCAAACTTTCTAAAAATTATAACATTTCCAGTTTAAGTGAATAGTGGATACAATACCTAAACTGTATTCAATTTATTTTCTCAGAATATTCTAGCTGACAGTGTAGTTTATTTTACGAAACAAATCGTAATGACAACAACAGAGATTCTTAACTACGACTGTTACTACTGTATTCTTGAATGCGTTAAAATGAGTAGGCGAGTATACAAAGCCATAACTGTGGTATGCAGAGCTTGGTACCAAATAGCAGAACAACTTGACCTTGTAACACCAGTTGCCAAAGACTATGCAACCAGTGTCATTACACGAAATTATGAAGGCTCAAAGGATTATACAAAGTTCAAAGATGGCATAGATTGGCTAAGGGTTTGCAAGTCCTACAACTCTTTTCGTTATGCACGTTGCAGCTTTTGTGAAAGTTTTCTTCACAATGATCTTGATAAACCGAATGCAAACACATGTCCACTTTGTGAATGTTATGCGTTTTGCAATGCAGAATGCTTTTTTAAAGCACGCAGAACACATAAGCACCATTGTGGACATAAGATAAAAGCACCATCATACAACAGGCTTGGTACTGTTTCAATACAGGAACAAAAAAGCAAAGTGTTTATTGAAGCTGGCAATACAAATATAAAGAGCATTACCTGGTTCAAGGATAGCCAAGAAGTACAGCAAGGTATTAAAAGACGTCAATTTTTTACTAAGCTCTTTGAACAACGGAAGCTTTTTGTAAGCATGATCTGTGAAATAAACGTGTCACAATAGAACATAAATGGTGTTAAGAGTCATATTAGTAAAAAAAAGCGACATCACGACGAATTGTTAGTGCAGTTTGATGTAACGAAACAAATGCCTTAACTTAGTTAAGTTTCTTCCTGTTCTGGTTGTAATCCAATTATCTGTAAAGATGAGCTGCGCAAAACAGTATGATATTCCGCGCATTGATTGGAGAACTACTAGTGCAAGCGAGTTTGTTCGAGATTACTATTCGACAGAAAAGCCTGTAATCATTACAAACGCCATGAATGACTGGAAAGCATTAACTGTAAGCGTTTAGTGTCATTTTTAACGGTTTTTGCGAGTTAGTTAACTGTATTAGACGTGGAACCTCGATAGCCTTCGAAACCGCCTTGGGAATGTTGTACATACGTTTAAGTATGGTGGAGAACGTATACAGATGACCGTAAAGGATTATATTGACACAGCAAGGTATACCTTCTGATAAATGCATAAAACGCGTAAAAGCGTTCACTACAACCAATTTAATAAACTGACCATCTTTCAAAGAAGCAACGGCGAAAAACAGTTTCCTCAATTGCCTAAAGGCTGCTCTGAAAAAATACCTTACATGCGCCACTTTGGTATCTCTAGACGATGTCCTCAAATGCTAGATGAGATCGACTTTAGGAAGTTTTTTACTAAAGAAGGTCACGTGTCATTAACGCATTACCTATTCATTGGTGTTCCACCAACCAAGGCATGTTTAATTTGTAACAAAAAAAAGAACCTTTGCTCACAAACTACTCGAAAACGAGTTATGCGAAGATAAACCCAACTACGCATTTCCATAGTCACATAACAATTTTTTTTCGTCTTATCAGCGCATACAGTATACTACCTGTTGCTCCCTGTGCTTGTGGCGCTTGTACTCTTTTTTGTGACTTAGTGGTTGATAGACAAATCCTCATTACGACTACTCCTCGAATTTCGTATGTATCTTGGACGGAGAAAAGCATCTAGCGTTACTACCACCAGGAGGAGAAAAACAAATGAACGTATCTGACAAAGGTTTGGACCATCAATCATTATAATACGAGACTCATTTTATTTTTTAGAGAAAGCAAGGCTTGCAAATTTTGAAGCACTTTATGTGCCTGATCCTGAAGACTTTGATTTTTCTCCTGGTGGTAAACCACCGATGCATAAACATCCAGTTTTTTGCAACGCACCAGACTTGATGTACTCACCACTAAAGAAAGGTATTTTCATGATTATTTGTTAGCGCAATTGTTTTTCACATTAATTTTGTTTTCAAAGGTGAAATTGCTTTCATTCCTGGGACGTGGTATCATTATATTCATAATTTGGATGTATCAGTTAGCCTTACAGTACAAAGCCGACCTGATGAGGATTTTAAAAAAGCATGGAAGATGACACGAACAACAACACACATGTAACTTACATCAATCAATCATATGTTAGATATCTTTGGGTTCTTATTTGTTATAAAAATATGTCGTTTTAAAAGATAAATTTACGTCCACTAGTGGACTCTTACATTATTCTCTTTTCCGCCATAGCCACCAGTTGTTGTTAGTATGAGGTACATAAAGGGTGCCATAGGAAATACAATGTAAATTGTAGACTACGGAATACGTACATGTTGTAATTGGAGTTCGGTGTCTTATCCACATAAGAGCTTTGTCTACTTTAACAATACTGTTCGGGTCACGTGATTTATTTCTCAGTATGACTTTTCCTGTCAAATTCTGCATTATTCAAATCAAACCAAATTGCTGTAAGTTACCATGACAACGTTTCTACAATTGGTCTTCATATTGTCGTGTCTACTATTAGTGGGTGGTGTATTCAACACGAACGGGTTTCGTGAAGAAGGCGTCGGTATCCCAGTGAGCGGTGCAGACGCATGTTATTGCGAAGGAGGTGCTTTTGGATATGAAGCTATCGCTATTTCTGATGGAGGTACGTTGTTTGAAAAAAAACCTTTTTTGTTCTTCTACGTTCACCTTATTGACTGATTAAATAGGTGCTGGATGTATTGGTGGTTGTGGAGGAGTAAGTGTTTGCTAGAAATGTTAACAACCGTCTTTTTTGGTTGTTTTGTACCACAACAGCAACAATACGCTTTGTATCATCGCTAAATGTGTTTTTTTTAGTCCCCTTTTGAGTTTCACGCAAATGGTACCACTGTCGAGCGTATTGACGTATGGCCTAAATGCGGCGCTCACGGTGGCTTGCGTGCTATCAAAGTAACGCTATTCAACGGTATGAGCAAAACGGTACGTTCTTTTTTCAGTACATACTAAATAAAATCAAAAACCCAAACAATAAATTTTTTATCATTTCGAACTTCTCTTTTAAGCCATTCCCGCTTTGTGACTTGCTCAAATCAACATCCCAAAAACTCGCACCTTGATGCCAGTACGGAAAACGATTAACAGCACGAAGGGCATAGCAACCCTTGAAGGGGGCGCTCTAGCGTAGGCTCTAACTCCGTGGTCTACTTTTGTTAACTTTCCAATTGTAAATACTAATTTTGTGCCAATAGTTCGGACAACCCGTATGCTCTACTTCAAATAGCTTCACTTTCAAACCAGGTACGATATTCTCTTAACACGTGTTAGCAAAGCTTATAATTTAAAAGGTGAGTACTTGGTTGGTGACTTGATTCTCGCCGGAGATGGTATCGGTACACGAACCGGATACATTGAAGTACGAACTGTTCTCTTTTTTCTTGTGGAAAAAAACTCGTTTCTCAAAGTCGTTATTTTGACGCTCTCTTCTCGCTATAGTTTACAACCAACTTGAAAAGAACATTCAAGAGCGGAGAACCACATACTTTGTATCACTTTCCTGTACAGAGTGGATTCTTAACTGGATTTTTTGGACGAAGTGGAGATGACATTGATCACTTAGGATTCTATGTTATCAAACCAATTCAGTCAACTTCTTTGACAAGTATGCAATACCCTACATTAGCTTCACTTGAAACTGGTTTGAATCCAGTGGAAGTAGCAAAATACAGTTTCTGTAATGACGAGTCCATTAAGCAGTCGTACTCTGAAACATTCAAAAAAACTGTGGTACGTGTAACACGTTTTTTGGATAAAAAGAGTGGTGGTATTTTTGGAAATACCAAAAAAGTCTTCGGGGTTTTTTTTTAATGTTGTTCTAGGGTAGCGACCACTGCTGGTCTGTTACCGCTGGACTTTCCATTGAAGATGACGTCACTGTAACCGCAGGTGTACCTGAAGTTGAATCTGTAAAAGACGAATTCAAGTGGACCGTCAGTGTTTCGGTAAGGTTTTTTTGAAATTAGTAATTTTATTCATCTTACTTTGTTTGTAGACAACTTTCAGTGGATGTGAACATCAATCATCAGAGACAGACTCCACAGTGACCATAATAGGAGAACCAAAACATATAACGAAAGCAACATTCACCCAATGGGCGTCTAAACTAAACCTGCCATTCACTGCAGTGCTCACTTTGCACTTGAAAGACGGAAAAGATTTCAGGTTTTCAACACATGGTGTTTATGAAGGTATTTACGTCACTCAAGTCAATGAATCTCTTGATGGTAGAGCTCTAAAGCATGACGAAAGATGTAATACCACTATGAGCATAGCTTAGTGTTCTAAATAAAATTTCTATTCGCTACCACTCCTGATTTAATAGACCATCAATATTCCATTCGTGACATTACTCAAAAGAAACATGATTTAGTCAAATCACATTGGGTCTGTAAGCTTTGGCTGGAGTACCGGCCATAAAATTGAATACTACAAAAGTGTTTCTGCTTTAGCAATGTTGAGGACAGACTCAAGCAGGCAATTTTGCGTCTCATAATACCAACCCTTCAGACTATGTCGTTTTAATTAAATCGACATGAACTAACAACTGGGATCGATGTGTATATTGTTGCTGCTTTCTTGCAGTTCCGTAAAACTGATCTTCTAGCTTTAAATAAGGGGTTTAACACAAACACGAACATTTGCATACTTTCTTCGGGTTGAGGGAAAGATAGCGAGTTGGACAATTAAGAGTGAAGATTTATTTATCAGAGGTACTTTGTTCAAGCTACCACTGGAAGAGAATCACCTGTCGACCCAATCTTATTGGCTGATAATCACCTTTCAAAATTACAAGCCAGTGTGCAGGTTCAAACAAGCATTTTTAAACATAGTAAAATTACATTAACCTGAAGAACAGTAGTCCCATTTTATCCGCAACATTAAACAACCCACTGTAGTCGCTAGGCTTTGAATTCTTTTTGCAGAATGTTGGATTTAAAACCTTTGTGGCTTGTAAATTGTAGAGCTCTAGCATATAATGTGCTGCAGCAGAAGAAGCGAGTGAGTTCATATCAACTAGTTTCACTGAAAGACAGGATTCTTAAGAAGAATTTGCTTAGTTTGGAAAGTGCACAAACAAGGAGCATCACGGCCAATAACTGAACGTACGAGTACTTGATGTAGACTAAAAATAATATTTGCAGTAGAAATAAATGAGTGGAAATGTAACGTTGTTGTAGCTGTGAATCAGTCAAGTTATTGATTGGGTGTTTTTTTTAAGATGTTGTATTTAGATTGCACTTCACTTACAATGCAGCTTTTGTTTTACTGACATACATTACTTGATTTGCAGACCAAGTTTCACCTGGTTTTACTGTAACTTTATCGTCATTTACAACACCAGTCTCAACACAGACGTATTTCTATCAAACAAAAAAATATTAGACAAACAGTTTGAAAATAAAAAGCCACCACGAAGGCATACCGTCCAGTCATCCAAATCAGACATGCCTGCTGCTTTTTCTGGACCAATATTCCATACTACAGCATCAGGAAATCCAGTCTTCTCAACAACAATAGTGTCTTTAGCAGTCTAGAAAACTTGTCAATGTTTTCGTGGTAACATAAGCAATTAAAAGTGTTTTATGTTGTGGTTAAAGAACGTACTACTACAGCGAGTCTATTTGGAGCATTAAAGTATTTTCTATCAACCTCTGAACCAAACACTACGTTTTCTCTATCTTCAACACCAGGCTTTCCAGTAGCTTTCGAGAAAAACTTGACACCTTTAAACACAATGTTGGTACACCAAAAAAAAACCTTTGGTATAAAATGTTTACCTTTCAAGCCTGATACTGTTGCTTTTGAAGTTTCTGGTACACTGTAATACGTATGTAGAGCAGTGGTAAATGTAAAGGCATCCTTTTCGTTCTTGTTTGTAACCTGCAGAAGGAAAAAATTAGAAAACTTTGGCTGAAATTAAAAACAAGTAGTTCATCTTTTTCTTACAGTTAACGTCTGACGTAATCGTGTCGTTCCATCTTCAACGTATAGATCTACTTTAACGAGTGTTTCGAATTTATTATCCCATTGTTTTCTTATTTCATCAGTATCTACAAGGCGTAGAGTGGCAGACACTATAACTTGTTACTAATCACGTGAAAAAAAAAAAAAAGAACCCCAACGCACCAGCGCTACCTTCTTTAACGTTGGCTGCAACACACTGCCATAATGATTTACGACTAATATACAATGTTAAGAATGGTATGAAGACATTCACGAATACAATAGTCGTACGCAAACCCTACAAAGCATTAAAAATGGTAAAGTAGAAAAATCTGATGTGAGAAAAATAAACGGTTGACGTCAGAAAAAAATGTCCGCATCTCACGAAAAGCGTACCATGGTTTCCTAGAGATCCCATACCTCCAAATTGAGGCCAACAAACAGGTATGCCACCTCTAATTGCCTGTCCTGGTCCAAACTTTGCTTTTTTGCTTTACACAGTTAGTATAGAGCGTTGGTATGCGTTTGGGAGCCAATTTATTTGTATTTGGTCTGTTTGAACGTTGTTTAGTTTGTACCTCAACATAATCAATTCTCTACCTTGCTCGTTGCGAAAGGACGTGACGTGAGCTCCTTGTAGGTATATTTCAGCTTGAGCGCCGTTGTCGTGCTTCAAAACAATTTTTTTCATGCCGTTAATGCCTATTTGCGCGGTTAGACCTGTTATCAAGTACAACGTCTTCTCACCACTAACTGTAGGACTGTCCATGTTATATAATACAGTAATGAGTGCTAGTACAACACTACCAACGAGAAAAATGTGGTCAATGTAACCTGTTGTTGACTTGAACATATTTTTTTTTTGGACATTTTTTTTAAAGCCAACAAACTTGACAGGTGTCACAATCTTGTTTTGAGGTAAACTTGCTAATATAGGCCTCTACCCAATACTGCTACTCTGAATATTGTTAAAACGTTGAACGAGTACCAGTTGATTGATATGGGAGCGGGAAAACTAAGATTCTTTGTGCTCACTGTGGACAACAGTCTTGTTGAGTAAAAATAAAATAACGAACCGTTTAAAACATGTGGAAGACTCCTGGTCCATTGATCGCTGGTGCCGCTGGTGCTGCTGTATTGGCAGGAGCGTATTTACTGTCAGGGAGTACAAAGGAAAAGCCAAATACGCGAAAATTTTCTAGCGCTAATCTAAAGGATTCGTACGACTTTATAGTCGTTGGTGCAGGCGCTGGGGGTTGTGTGGTAGCTTCTAAACTGGCTCAAGCCAAAACGTACGAAAAAACGTGAAGTTGCCATATGAGCGTTGTTCGCGGTTAAACTCGTACCACGTTCAAGTATTTAGCAAATAACGGCGAATTAGGAAGTCAGGCGAGCATTTCAGCGTGTTATTAATTGAAGCTGGTACAGAGAGCCACGACGACAGGAGAACAAGATACGAGTATGGTCATTGGGTAGGATTATTCCAAACGGGTTTGTACAAAAAAACGGATAAATCTTTATCCGTTTAAACTTGTATTTTCTTACTTTTCTCTTGTAGATATTGACTGGGCATACCATTATGAGAGACAGAAAGGCCTCGATAATAGATACATGGAAGCCAACAGGTACGTCCTTGATGATTAGAAGAGAAAGGAGACTGTCCATTGGAAAAAACGTGATAATTTCAGAGGTCACTGATTGACGCTTTTGTAGAGGTCGTACACTTGGTGGAAGTACTGCTGTTAATGGATGTATGTGGGTACTTGGACACAAGGAGGATTATAACAATTGGGAAAAGATGGGTGCTGAAGGATGGAACTGGAAAACGCTACAACCGTATTTCCAGTCTTTGGAGGTAACATCTATTTTCCCTTAACGATAAATCTCATCATTTACACTCTTAAAGAGCTACCCAGAGGGTGATCCTGAAGTGAGAGGTATGTAAATCTTTTTTGCGGTTTAAGGGTACTAATGAAGGTTATCGCAGGCCATGACGGACCTATTAAGATTGATGTACCTACAACAAACTGTAGACTTGTTTGTGATTGGATAACATCAATGAGTAAAAATGGTTTTAATGTTAAAGGTGATTATAACGATGGTGATAACTATGGTGCCTTTCATACACAAGTGAGTATTTCTAATAACCACCATTTACTGATAATACAATCAAAAAAGCAAAATGTACGAGGGCAAATAAGACATGACGCTTTTTCTTCGTTCATTGAACCGATACTTGACAGTACGTTTGTGGCTTTTTTAGTTTGTCTTTGTACTGATATCAATCCATCACAGCGCACCCAAATCTTACTGTTGTAAGTTGTGCTACGACATACAAAGTAATATTTAAGGATAAAGTTGCCAAAGCCGTTCAGTTCTTTGCAGATGGAAAGTTACACGTCATCAATGTAAAAAATGAAATCGTGTTAAGTGGTACTAAAACTATAAAAAACAACCAAAGTATTACTTTGTTGACGTTTTATTTAAGCTGGAGCAACTGGAAGTCCTCAAATACTAATGCATTCTGGTATTGGAGATGCCGATAATCTTAAAAAATATGGTGTAGAGGTGATAGTAGACAACCCATCAGTCGGTGAGTCCTTTTTTTTTTAAAGCACTTTCAATCAATTAATTCTAACTTCCTACATCAGGTTCCAATTTCATTGACCATATTTCTACAAGTTTGGGATTTAGGTTACATAACGAGGCGCCTTGTTCCTTGCTAGGATCTGGTCTTGCTGGTACAGCATTTGGAGACTCTACATGGGCGAAGAAAAACCAAAAGCTGGGTTGCCCAGACATGCAATATTGCTTCACTGCAGGTCCTATTTTTCAAAGTGCTTTTAATAGCGTGCTGACAAGAAATATTGTACCTTTCTATCCACGTGATACAATGTTGGGTACGTTATGTTCTCGTTCTTTTGTTAAAAAACGTTTAACTTCTGTCTTATCTTTCTTGCTAATCTCTTCCTAGGTAAGTTGTATAGAAGCTTCGTAAACTACTTTGAGGGCATTGGTACGTTTTTATTGTTTTACCTGCAGTTTTGGCTTTTTTTTTTACCCACGTGGGATTGGGCTCTGACCTTTGTTTGGAACCTTTCTTATTTTTTTCTTAGGTTGTCCTGGAGGCTCTTTACACGCTGCTGCCAATAAAATATTGACTATTGGTGTGGTTTTGAATCATCCAAGTGGTATAGGAAATATGAGACTTCGATCACGTGATCCAAGAGTACCACTAAAAATGAACGCTAAAATGGACAATCAAGAAGGTATAAAAAAATGAAAACATGGTAAGGTTTTTCTTTGTTAACCACCTTTCTAGATCTTGATAGGTTGAATGAAGGTTTAAATGATATGATTAAAGTACTTAACACTGAGCCTATAGCATCACATGTTGAAACTATATTACAACCGCAAGGTCCTGGAGATAACATGGATTACATTAGGTAATGGTTTTTTTTTAGTTACTACAGTTAACTTTATGAAATAACACGTGCATAGAAAAAAAAGTTACGCAATTTGGCACCCTGTTGGCACATGTACGTGTGTTATTCTAAAACTATTATTTATTCGACGGTAGGTAAGATGGGAGAAGCAGACGATGCTGTAGTAGATTCTAAACTCAGAGTGAAGGTACGGATTTTTTGTATAAATGTAGTTCGTTATTTATGCTTGATTAGAGCGTTTCTGGGATTCGCGTTATGGATGCGTCTTGTATGCCATATATTGTAAGTGGTAACACGCAAGTTGCGTCGTATTTGATAGCTGCAAGAGGAGTAGATTTAATGTTACAAGACTACTTATAATAAACACAAAAGGCGTTAACGCTTTATCAATAGAATAGCAACTAAACGTGCACAATCAAATACAAAGTTTGACCTGAAATAGTGCCATCTCATGAACACTTTAGATAGTACGCATGCTCTCTAAATGCAGGTGGAACAAGTATGACGACTTTGAAGTGTATAACACAACGCATTTTTTAGAAAGTGTTTTATTTACCTATTACAACTTTGTCTTGTGGTTTTTTGCAACCAACCTCGTTCTCCTGCATACTAAATGGCTTGATGTGCGCAATGCCGAGATCATGGTCTTGGTGTGCATCAAAGATTGTCTTTTTAATTTCAGTTTGTAGCGTGTACACCCAGTAATTATGAGTCGCATTAACGGAGTAATCACTTCCAACTTTTAAGTTGTACTCAGAATTGTCGAAAATATTAGAAAAGTAAATACTTGCAATAGTTCCATCGTAGTCGTTACGAGCGACGCCAATTTGGTTGTTTGTTATTGTACTGTGGCTAATCTCAAACCCTTCGTAGGTGGCTTGTACACCTTGTTGGTTGTTCGCAATGATACAGTTAGAGATGAGACCTCTACCGCCCTTCAGAGCCACATTGTTCCGAAAAAGTGCATTCATCAAAAGATACGTCGAATTTCACTTGGTAAGTTTAATCAAGTTTGTCGTCCAAAACATGTTGTACAATGGACAAGACTTTTCTGTTTGTTATCACTTGGTACCACTGTGGATATTGCTTTCATTTGGTTATCACGTGCTTACTGACAAGTATCAATATCAATAGTGTTTATTCTTGACATTCAAACAAGAGTAAACTGGCAGCTTTCTAACGTTGCTGCCAAAAGGGATAGATTTTAGCCGAAATTTTGTACGTAAGGCATGTTTAATCCACTTTAGACCTACAGTGTAACCTATTGCGCGATCAAGTGATTAAGTGAAACGGATAATTATTTAGGACTAGAAGTTTTCCCGTAGATTGGGTAGCGACGAAATCGCTTTATTTTACTTCCGCCACGTGAACATAAAAATAATCAGCTGTTTTCGTCACGGAAGTCGGCAGTTTTGGGCCATTTTCTCCAGAAAACTACAAACTCACCTTTTGGTCTTTTATAACATGCTATACAGTATTAGGTGAAAAGATACGTGTAATAGCGAGTAGAAACGGGGAAACAGTTTGTGTAAAAAAAAATAAATTTGATAAAAAAAATAAGAGACTGATCATTCATTATTCAACAACATCAATCCCTAAAACAACAGCTCAACAACAAACAGAAAAAACCATAAAATGGATATCCTTGCATCTCTCAGAAACGCAGCAGACAAAGCCGAAGTCACTGATGATCAAAAAACTCAAATCAATGCCATACTAAAAGATGCTCTTGCAGATGCCGAAAAACATATGCCAGAAGCTGTCAAAATGCTTGAAGGTTAACTAAAAGAAATACCACCATATCCACTTGTGTTTTATTGACGCCTTTTCTTTCTCTAGAGGTCAAAGCTATCGCTGGTGCAAAGAAAATTGGATGGAAAGTAAAATTGTTAAAGAGGAAGGTTCAAATGGACAAAGCCAGAGAAGTAAGTTATCCCTAAAACACTACGATAGGACTCAAATTAAATTGTTAGGCTTCAGACGCTCGTAAAGAGAAAATACTAGACAAAATCGAAGATATTCTCACTGTCAAACAACGTGTGCGTGTTTTTATCTTGTACCAAACTAAAATACGGTTTACTAACACGTGTTGCGTATAGGCAAAACTTGTCATTTGCATTGGCGACCAAATACGCGATAAAAAAGACGCTGGTCCATCTGGTGTTATGATAAATGCTATTAAAGCTGTTGAGTCCGAGTTAGAGCTAAAAGAGAAGCAACAAAAGAAGAAAGATAAATTCTTGGAGGTACTGAAAAAAAACCAACTTAATAAATTCGGCCTAACAGTTTCTTTCAGTTTGTTTCTGCGAAGCAGACAGAAGCCCGTGATCGCTTTGCTCCTGTGATGGCTTCTCTCAAAGAAGCAGTTGAGAAGGATGACATGGCTACTGCTGAAGAAATCCTTGGAAAGATCAAGGCGTCTATGAAGGACATGAAGAAAAATCGTAAAGTTGTCATGGATGAAATGAAATCAACCTTTGAGCCAGAGCAAATGGCTATTATCATGCTCCACCTCATGACCAAGCGACAAGGAAACATGAAAACAGCCCTTGCTGCTATTTGAGGACGTATGTACCATCCCAAAAAAAAGTTAATAAACAACAGTTAGTGAAAATCTAGCAAATCTAGGGTGTAGGTGCTGCTTGGGACATTGTGGTTTTTCAAGCCTGGAAGTGCAGTGTTTTTAACAATGTACAATATTCTATTTCCAGTAAACCGTTAAAGAAGTGAAGTCACTCTTACACTGTGTTGACCCATCTGGATTCCACCTACTTCAGTTTTTAACAGTGGCACCAACTTGAGCTGGAGGGTCCTACTGTTGACACTGCCCATGTAAGCTGTAATATAGTTTAAAAAAAAACTGACAGAATATGTTTAATGTCGAACTTCATGAGTAAAAACAGTAACAAAAGTGATTAACAAATTTGATTTGAATATTCAATGTTTTAAAACTTGGCCAAAAACAAAGAGAAAATTCATTTTATTCTAGTCCACCTGATCAGGTGTGAAAATACGCTTATCTGGAATCATACTCTTTCTCTCTACGTCCCTTGGCAGTGCTTTATGCATATCTAAGCAATAAACGTTAAAAAAAAAAACTGGGATCTGGCGAGACGCACCATAAGCATCCTCTCGGCCAGAGTAATACTCCTTTACAACCCTATACACTATATAGCCAAACTTTTTATACATATCTATCGCAACGTTGTTGGATTTACGGACATACAAGTCGACAAAGTAGGTATTGTATCTAATGACTGTTTTAAGCTGTATTTGATCGTGTTAAATAGCGTACATCTTCTCTGATACGTCTTCGAGCAAGTCCATTAATCTTCCAGCAAGTCCCAAGCGTCCTGTATTTGTTTAGTTATATTTTAGTTTAGAAACGTTTTGTACGGTATTCTGGCGCTACGGTAACAGCTGTGACGTGACCATGCAGGGTTTTCTTCTTTCCCTCTTCTGCTTTACCAAAAACTATTCGTACGTGAGCTCTCACGCGTCAAAGAGATTTTTACTGTACCATAACCCATCATTCTACCATCTGCAGAGCGTATTGCATAATTATAGTCTGGCCATGTTGTAAAATACTGTAGATAGAACGGGAGGTAATACTAATACATTAAGCTACTATTTTAAACAAATTTGAAACAAATTAGCGTACAGTTTCTGTCAAAGGATCCAAGTTTACATTATTAAACTCAAGGAGGTCCTTGCATGAAAATCTGGTTGCGATTGTCATAGTCTACCGAATAAAAATTATAAGCGTTTGAAATTACACGACATTTCCTTAACGCATCTTTCTGTGATTAAACAACGGTACCTACAAATAAAGCGTATACTGTAATTAATCAAAGGAAAAGATGAGTAAACCACAGATTGTTCGTTTCAAGTCTGGGAAGACAGTTTTTGAGATCCTCACAAAGCCTGGAAGCGTCCTTCAATACCGTGAGAAGAAAATTACAATAAAAGACGTCCTTGTTGATGCTACTGTACGTAATACGCCAAAAACGTAAAATAACACCGTAATAGATATGGAAAAACGCTAGCAAGGCCGAGAGAGCAAGTGAAGATGAGCTTAGGTAACTTTCTTAGCGTTTCCCTTATAACTTCGTTTTTTGTCCATTAAACCCTTCACCAGCGCAAGTTTTGGCACAACCGACTCCACTAAAGTCGCTGAAACAATTGTAGACAAAGGCACATTGCAAGTGTCTGCAAAAGAACGTAAAGAAGCAATGGATAAAAAGAAAAAAGAAATTGGTACGTATAGGATCAGAAAATACTTCCAGTTCTTGTACTCCACGTGGAAACCAAAAACGGAAAAAACGAAAAAAAAAATTCAACTTTTTTGTTTTACTCTCCAAGTGCTCTTATCTTACATGGATTATTAGTAAACTACATCCATAAGTACTACCTTGATCCAAAGACAAAAGCTCCACATCCAGTATCACGTATTGAGAGCGCATTGAGCAGTGTAAAAAAGGTAAAGTTCCGTCAGTTAGTTTTTTACTTTATATTTTTTTTAAACGCCTTGTCTGACCTCCTATCAATTCAGTTCAGCATTGATCCAGATGCTCCAACAGACAGACAGGTCCAAGATCTTGCCAAAGCACTTGTGGGCATCCTAGCTATCAAAAAGGCTGAAATGCAAGCTACTATTTCAGGTATTGCATTATCGTTTTGCTTGTGTTTGTTAATGTTGTTTTTAGTCAAACATGCCGCTGTTGGCCAGGTTTCTGGTATTGTTCATCAATATTGCACAGTTAATAAAGAAAACTACACTGCAAGTGGATGTACGTACCTGCAAAGCCTTTTACCTTTTCGGGTTACTCAAAAAAAATTGTACTGAGTACATATTTAGGCGAGTGGTCTGTTACGCTTGTTCCAGGCGACTACGAATCGCTCAACTCAATGCTTGTAAAGGTAACAAAAGGTGACTACTCATTTGACGTAGTCGGCCAAGAAAAGCTAAAAGTACGTCTGTAGTTCGCGTATACGCATGAAGGTGAAGTACTAACCGCAATCGTGTAGGAAGTTGCACCAAAACAACGAGGTGGACGTAAAGGAAAGAAAAGAGGCAAACGTTAGGTTGCAAAAAAAACATTAATAACTGTACTGAGTATTGTATTTTCGCGTAATTGAGAGTCACGAAAACTAATTCCGAAATAAACTTAAGTAACAATTAAGTTCCTAAAAAAGAGAAGTCTAAGTTTACTCTACTTACTTACAACTACATTCAATGGAGGCTACAGTATTTAAAGTACCAACGAAGAAGGGTGATGTTTCGCTTTCTATCTCAGAAAAGGAGAACAGTGCCCTAGAGTTCATTGCGGAGGCATCAGTGCAAGGAAGGTTCGTTTGATGACGATTTTAAAACGCACAACAATTTGCGACGAAAACAAACTCGTCGAGTTGTCGGAAATTACTGCGCACATACGCTGCGTGGTGTTTATAGTCTAATACAATACTTACGCAATGTTTTAGGCCTAAAACACTTTATCGCTTTGTTGTACTACCAGAAGTCATTCCTACGCTCACCAAACATGTTTGCGAAGATGCAAAGACATTTGCCGTACTTATAGAAAAGGCATGCAACACATCCGATTCAGAAGCAACACTAGCAATAGCAATAAAGGTAAGCGCATTTTCGTACGAAACTAGCAGTTCGTTGTAGAAATTAAAATACGAAAAAAGAAAAAGGTCGTAAAATCGTTTTCTTTTAGCTCTAAAAAACACTTCTGACGCTTACATTCGTTTCAAAAAAACTGTCCATTTCGAGAAATACAAAAAAGCGTACTCTTTCTAAATTTTCTATAAATGCCTCGATATTCACTGTACTAACTTTTAACGCAGTCAGAGTTCATTAGACTCAAGTTTGCCGTTGAATTCATAACGACAAAAAAGTTTTCGATCGAGTTGCCACTAGAAAAGCAACTAGAGGATACAGACTCTAATGAGTCGCTAGAATTAAACCATTTACAAACAAAAATAGCAGATCTAGCAGCTCAAGTTGTTTATTGTCGACAGAATATTAAGTTTTTACAAAAACGATTAAGCAAGGAAAAGTATTCAGGTGGAATTTACTTTAAACAGAATTTCACTGCTGTAGACTTTGCAAAGGATACATGGACAACAATACTTCAAATGCAAGTACCTAGAGGTAGATATGCTGTAACATACTCCTTCTTTGCAAGATCAGGAAACACAAAACCAGAAGTAATAGATTACAAGTTACTTTCTGGTTCTGATTATGTTGTTGGTAGAGATTTATACATGACAGGCTATAGAGACCATTTTATCCATTTTACTAATACTGTGGAGCATACCTCTAATGGTAAGGATGTTCTCTCTTTAATGGCAAAAGCGAAACTTGGTATAGAGATGAGAAGATTCACACTTAAAGTTGAACCAATACTTGAAGGAGACTATTAAAAGAAAAAACATGAAAAAGATAAAAAACCTGTCACTTGTATAATAAACACAATATTTAAACAAAAAGAACTTCAACATATGAACCCTAAAGAGTGCAACATTCATTGAACAAAAAGAGACACAAAAAGGAAATTCAACTTGTTTTTCTTTATTCAAACACGTGATTTTAATTGATACTTGCTTATTAGTTATAGCCATTGTATAGTAGTGATTTAAGATAAAACACAGAATATCGATTAGAGGTAAGGAAAGGAAACGTTGCAAACTTAGATGCACATACTTTATAAAGATTTTTCATGTTTATTAAGAAGAGAAATTTTGTAAAGTTGACATGTACTCTGTCCTGTCTTTGTTGAAACATATAAGTAACCTTTACACCAATGCAAAGCTCTTACAAGCTCAAATTTTATATCAGTCTTAAGTTTAAAAACAGCATTATAACGCCACTTCCTCAACAAAACAAAAATACCATCATTAGCACCAATAAAAAAATCACCTTCTTTAGACGCTGTTATAGCGCCTATCCATCTTCTATGCTCATAAACTGATCGTACAATACCCTTAGATATAACACGAACTCTTTTATAGTCAGTAAAGTATATATCATCTGATAACGGATCAGCAACGATATCCCAAGGTTTGAATAAAAGAGCATTTTTTACATTTCCATCTTCTCGACCTTTCTTCCTTCCTGTACCAGCAAACACAGATACTAGTCCTTTTTTATCAATCTTTCTTATCGTATAAGTACCTTTATCACATACAAGAAGGTTACCATTATGATCGAAGCACATGCCTTTTAAATTCTCGAAAGCTGAATATTTTCCTGGTCCATTTCTGAATCCTTTTACTATTTCTTGACCTGCTAAATGCTCCACTGGACCTGAAACAATTTTGATATTAAAACCTCCTGATACTAGTACACGATCCATAGAATCAACAGCAATACCAAAAGGATGTTGTAGACGCGCCAGAGATCCACAAACAAGAGATATCTTATGAGTGTCATGTTGAAGCATATGAACGTTGCTGTTATCGAAATCTACCGTAACGAGCTGAAAATGCGTTAGTTGAACCGAGAAGCCGAAAAAAAATTTGTATGCGCCATGTAAATACAATTAAATAAGTCAGTCGGTAACGTAAAGTAACGTGCGAAGAGGTACTGTGTATTGTATTTGCGGGATCTAAATTGAAAAAAAAAGTATGTTTGACGTACATTTCCTTTACTTGTTGATGCGATGCTGTACAGACGTTGTAGTACGCCAATATCAATATTTAATACGTTTTTATGAATCTTTCGGCAAAACTAGGCCATTGTAAGCGTTAACGGTTTTTAACTGCGTATTAAATACCTGAAGTAACCTTGTTCTATCTAGAGCTTGCTTACAAAACCTACATGTTAAACGTAGCTTCAAAATTACTTTTAGGTTTAAATGTAACGATATCTCATATATGAGCTCCGTGGGAAGATCGATCAGAAACGATACAACATTGCTTTGCATTTTATTGCTGTAATTTGTTTTCGTATTTAGTCTTGTTGCCATTGTACCATCATTGGCTTACTTCGTCGTGTGTGCAGTGAAATCAGCTGTCAAAAACTGATTTTTTTGCCTAATTCCACACCAGTCAACAGTATTTACCTAAAGGCCTGCGGTGACATGATTCTTACGCAGTATTTAAACGCTGAGATTGTTCACGCAGTTTTTTGAGGCTGTTTAAACAAAATTGCTTGATGCAGTTTGACACTTTCTTCTTTTGGTGTTTTGTTACGCCTGCGGGAGTACTAAATACTTTTTTGACGTATACCTATTCGGGCTGGATAGCATTTTTGGTCAAAAAGGGTTCCTACAACTTAAACACTCACCACACGCACCACTCGACTGATAGAAATGTATCGGGAGAGTATTTCACTCGCTCAAATAGCTATGCTACTAGCGCTGTTTGCGGTGATATGCACAGCTCAATGCGAACACCAAAGAGGCGCTTTCAGCAAAACGGTACACTATTTGAACTTGTTACATTTTAAACGCGGTCTAGGTTAGCCAAGGCGTTGGAAGAAGCTTCACAGTTACCGGAAGATGGCTCTACGATGTCGCTGATGGTGACTACGACACAATTACAGTAAAGGTATGTTTTTAAACAATCAAGTCCTTCCTCTCATCGCGTACACAAGGGAACTCTCGTTTTCGACGATACAAAGGACTTACGTATCTCTGCACGCTCAATAATCGTTGACCAAGGCGGTGAGATGATTGTAGGTGCGGGACCATACTATAGCCGTGGAGGCTGGGATATTAGAATATATATATATTAGAATATCGTTTTATTTACATTGAACGTAGGAACGGAATCTTGCCCTTTCAAGCACAAAGCACGAATCATCTTGAAATCTGGTTCAAACGACGCTGCATTTGGATCAAAAGTTGTACGTTGTATTATCAGTTAAAAAGAGCTTTTATATTCTTCTTAATTGCCTTTAATAGATTGGCGTACGTACTGGTGGTAAACTTACTATGATTGGTGACATGAGAACACCTTCTTGGACAGAACTCTTTGAGTCTGTTAACAAAGGAGATAACACAATCAAACTTATGTACGAAAAAAATCGGAAAATAGTTTTCCTTTTTGTGCAACTCCCAGAAGTTTTGGTTGTTTTTTTTAAATTTTCTGGTAGCGCATTAGAAAGTATGGATAATTTTAAATTCAGAAAAAACGTGATTGAATTACAAATATGCTTTTTGAACGAAGATTTCTTTGTAGTTTTGTTTTATTCACTTGCCAGTTTCTATTTTACTTATAAGTTTATAAGGCGCAAAGTCAAGTGGATACCAGGAGACAGAGTTGTACTTATAAACACAGATTTTCAAGAACATCAGCCTGCTGTTGATGTCAACAGACTTGAGGTAAAGCTCAGCTAAACATTTTATTTTTCTAAATAAAACCCTACTTAGAGGTTTAACATGCAACTTGGGCAAACAGAGTTCTTTACTGTTTCATCAGTAAGTAATGATGGCACGACCGTTACACTAGATGGGAAAATGGAGTACTTCAAATATGCTAAGATCCAGCACGGAGCAAGCTTCAGAGGCGAGGTAAATTCTATTGTTTTTTTTATCATACTTACAAACTTCAGGTTGGTATGCTTACACGTAACATTGTCGTCACTGGAGACGAGTCTTCAGCATCCAAAGGATTTGGTGGACACATGATGTTTATGAAAGGTAGCAGCATCAAGATACAAGCTATTGAAGTTACAAGATGTGGACAGTTTGGTGTATTTGGTCGTTATCCAGTTCACTTTCACATGGCAGGCGATATGTCTGGTAGTTACATTAAGGATTGTGCTATCCACAACAAGTAAGTGTTATTTATTGGATACAGAACCATTAACGTTTATTTGAAAGCTATCAACGTGCTATCACAATTCATGCGACAAACAATGTGCTCATATCACGAAACGTTGCAGTTAACACTTACGGACACATGTACTTTATGGAAGGTGAGCGATCATAGCTTATTCCTTTTTTGTTGTTGTGGCAGCATCGAAGATAATGACTTGGTTACTTTTTATTAGATGGCAATGAAGTTGGCAATAAGTTCTATTGGAACCTTGGTGCACAAGTATTCAGGGTACCCTATTTTTTTTTTTGGACTTTCGTTTTTTGAATATTGTGAGACTTATACCACGTGTTTTTAGCATCCTAAATCTCCGTCACCATTCCCAGATACCGATAAAGAAAAACCATCAATCTTTTGGATCGCGTACCCATTTATTGTTTACAATTCAGTTATTGATCACGTTTTTTTTAGAAATCCAGACAACGAGTTTGTAGAGAATCGTGCAGCACTTTCTCCATTTGTATGTGTTTGGATGGCATTCCCAAGGCGTCCAACTGGAAAATCACATACACTTGACACTATACCACGTTATGCGCCTTTAAGACGGTTTGTTAATAACGTTATTCATGGTACTTCCTCTTTGCAATTTTTTTTTCTCTAATTCCCTATTTTTTTTCCCAGGTTGTAAACATGATGGCTTGCATGTTGATACAATGACCAATAGAGGTAATAAAATATCAGGAGATGACCCTGATTCATGGAAAAAAATAAAACAAGTCATGGATTCTGGTAGAACGAAAGACAAAACTATTGGTGGAGGGTACTGTTTTTTTGGTTTTTTTTTCATTTTCATTGATTGTTTTTTCATTAGTTACTATGCTCACAAGAGTTCCTCCTTGCAAGACTTTGTTGACTATGAAGATCAACGTGCTAATAACCCTGAAATTACTGCTGTATTCTATGGAAATAAGTTCTATAGATGTCAGGAACATGGTGTATGGGTTAGAGGTGGTAAATTCTCCTTTCAAAGATCTGTTTTCGCTGATAATGCCATGTATGTTATCCTTTTTTTTCTGTTTTTTCTTTTCGTATCTAACCTCGTTTACTATGTAGCGGTATAACACTCGCCATTAATTCAGGATATGGTGAAGTAATAGAGAGCACATTTATTGGTGAAACAGATAATCTAGGATTTGTTATGAAATGGTGGATTGACAGAAGTGCGAATCAAATAAATCAACAAATCTTTTGTATTTTTTTCTGACTTGTCTTTAGATGGATACGGATGGGGACCTGTACCTGGACAAGCGCCTTATAGGTCTATCCCAAAACCATTTAATTCTGCTTATCCTATTCGTGGATACGAGTTTTACGACGGACCAAATAAACTCCAGAATTGTAAATTCTACAACTATGTCAGCAACTCTAGAAGAAAAGCATCTGCAGTAAGTTGCCTATTTCAAGTCGTTTTTATTTACAGTGTTTTAACTTTTTTTCTTCTCCCAATAGATTGGTGCACTACAAGAGAATAGTTTCATCATTTCACCATATAACTATGGTATAAATAACTGGATTCAACCTGGTAGTCAAAGAACATACTTTCCTGATGTCGTTCATGTATGTTTTTTTTTTTTTGGTTCCAGTGAATCATTAACCTTTTTATTATAGGATGCTGATAAGTCTATTATCATCCGTGATATGGACGGTTCGATCTCAATGCGAGGCACAACACAGACAGAGAGATACCCTGTGATTATCAATAACCTAAAGTTTTTATGGACCAAGAACTGTGTTGAAGACAAGGAAGGAGAAAACTTTGTGTACGGATTATTCACGAGGTTTTTTTTGAGATTATAATAACCTATTCTATCTAGGTGTCCTAACCAGTATGCACGTGTGCGTTTAATCTTGGAACACGATAGTCTTTCAAGTGATAATCTTGAAAACCAAAAAGGACATGTTAGGTTAACACGTGCTGATCGTGTTCAACTTCCTGGACGTCCAGCAGAAAAGGGTGAAACGGTATACCTTTGTTATCCCTTCACACGTCTTTACTCATATTTAGTACCTTTGTGGTGGCTCTTGCAACCTTCCATCTGAGCGATCCGATAGAGATAAGCAAAGAAAGCATCTTAGAAAAAGCAGTGGACTATGGACAGCTATTCCAAACAGAAAAGACGTTTATGCTGAATTCTTGACTAGAAGAACACCAAAAAAGATAACAATATTCACAGCAGGACAAGTCACCAATGCTTTTGGTAAACCTGTTTTCGAAGGACCTTTTAATGATGTCCGTGTTGGTTTCTGTTATCCAAGAAATGCTCAAGTGAAGGTTACATTCCAAGGACGAGAAGCAAATCCTGTAAGTGTTTTTGTTCTTTTCTTCGAAATTTATCTTTTTCGTTTGGAGTCTTCCTTTCTTATACAATTTAGGCTTCATCTCTTGCTCAATTCCGTTCCTTCTCTCCTAGTACACCTGATGAAGCTAGAAGAGGTCATAATATGTGGTATCATGACAAAAGCTCAGGGTTGGTTTGGTTAAGAGTGCGCACTTCGTTTTTTATCCAAAAACTTTGTATTGATGTTTTATCGTAAAGACAATTCCTTCATCTACGATGAGAGATTCTAGACAGTTGACACAAGGAGAACCAAATGTTGATATATCAGTTACGAATGGTGTAACCAACCTGGGGTCTTGTAATATGCCTATCACAAACCCATCAAATGATGTGACGACGATTCCTTCACTTGGAAATGTACCACCAATCCCTGCTTGGTCTCTTTCCCAACCTTCAGAACCTTTTGATAATACAGGTACGCTTCTATAGCATAAAAATAGGATGGTAAGTAGGAAGAGTCGAAGAATTAGGAAAGCGAGAGGAGGTTTAGGTTTAGGTTTAGGCGTAGATAGGTTTTTGGAGCATTGCTTTTAGAAGGATAGGTGGGTAGAGCTAGATTAGGATCATAGGAGGATATATATTATAGAGCATTATTGGCTTGTTGTAGGTAGATTCAGAGTGGATGATGATCTAGTGTAGCATGTTGTAGAAGATGATAAAAAATGCATTTTTTTTTGTACCTTTTATCTTCGGTTTATTGTAAATGAGCGAGCTAAGATGTGCAGCTTTTGTTGAGTGTCATTTCGAAATAGATGGTAGAGAGTTTATTCAAACAACTGCTGTTACTATAGTTCCTAATATCTTACCTTCCCCAAGCAGGGTCCCTTGTGATTTCCTCCTGGGCTTCCTCTTCATTAGCGCTATCAACACGATAGATCATAAATTTTTAATTCCTGAGCAATGAATCTACCTTGAATAGCGGAAGCGTTCATCCTTATTGGAATGTAGGAGAAAGACTCGGGAATCACTGGACAAAATCTAGTGTTGGCCGTCCAATTTGTTACAGCTGAAAAAAGGAAAGGTGACTTCTCTGGTAATGTGTAGAACGCTTACAGTAGGCTAAAAGTGTTCGCCCACGTGTTTATTTCTTCTTCAACAAACAGCCTAAGAAATTATGGTTTATTGCTGCCTATGAGCGAAATACTTGATTATTGACTAAACTACAATAGATGGATCTACTTTCGAGACTATTCAAACAGCTACAAAGCATCTATGAAATGGCATTCATCTTGCATTGGGATTGTAGTTGTGAATACAACAGACTAAACAATGACAAGTCTTGTGCGAGCTCTCTAAATACCCGACTATGGTGTATCATAGGATGGCTTTATTTACAAAGGCTTTTTTTTCTGTACGATCTGTTTGTACACCAAGAAAATGATGTTTACCTCATCAATGTTCTGTGTCTGCCACAGGCAACTATGAACAGCTGCAGTTTCGTTCGTGTGTACCTCTTAAATGTTGCGTACCTATACAGGTTCCTACTATTGAAGTAATACATCAATAATAGAGCGGCCAAGCAAGAGATTGCTATGATGCACAACTGACTGTTCTGTTATTGCAGTGCCGCTTCTACTTTGTTTTTGTACAACAGCTATATATCTATCATAGGCAACTAGTTATCCTGGTATTTACTGTTCCGTTATTGTGTACCTCTTCAATATTGAGTTTTGTCTAGTTTCCTCATACTGAAATGGCCGTAACAGAGATTGCGATGTAAACAACCAACTGACTGCGTTCTGTTATTTCATGTGCAACAGATTCTACTTTATTGAAGTATAACCATACTATGTACATGGCCAATAGGATATTGGGCAGAGGATGGGCGAGAAAAAAAGCCGAAGACAAAACGCATGAATATCTGTAGGAGATTGGAACTTCCTCATTTTGTGTATCGAAGAAAAGATAAAAAAACCTCTGTGAAGTATTAACCCTCAGTCGATTTTAAAGAGATGTGGGGATAACGGAGAATTTATTCATTGTCAAACATGACGAAGATCAAATCATTCACGTTTTTATTGTTGGTACAAGATTCGGATGTAAAAAAACCAGTTGTTACGAGTTCATGGGTAAACCAGTGTTACTGATATACTTGACCATGTATTGCTTGTGCTTCTTAGGAGCACCAAGGTAATTTTGCCCAAAGTGTGTTCCTTTTTTAACTTTTTTTATTTTTTATCTTTTTTGATTTAAAATGGTCACCAAAGAACAATGTAAGCGATCAAACAACTAGACCGAGAGAAAACGGCACGAATGAGACAATCTTAAAATGTTGATGTTATCTGTTCATGTGAATAAATCACGTGAAAGTTACTCAAATCTGGGTTTCACAACCAAAACCTGATACGTTGAATCACAACAAACTGAATCATAAAACATAAAACAACAAACAACAAACAACAACTGCAAAAGCATGACAACAAATCAACAATTCGTATTATTCGTTGCAATCTGTCTTTCTTGTGTCGTATTCTCGGCTCAAGCAAGAAGATGTTGTACAAGCTGTACATGTCCAAACACCTGTGACTTTACACGTAACTGTATTGTCGTCGACAACGAAAGAGACGGTACACTTACTTCCATTGTTTTATTGCCGTTGACAATCTTTATTGTTTTCTTACTGTTTTTCTTCAAGACGACATCGTTGGCCGTTGTATTATCGTTACAGCTGGAGGTGAAGTCGATGGCGACATATTATCTCAAGGAAACAACCCTTTGTGTGTTCGCGTTGAGCGAGGAGGCAAAGTGAGTGGAAGTATCAAGTCAAACGGTGGAAATGATGTTGTTGAAATCGACAATGGAGAAGTTGAAGGTGAAATCAATACTGGTACGTATTTCTAAACCTTCACACAGTTTCCAACTTGAAATAATGTGATAACTGACAATCAATAGGATCTGGTAGAGATTGTGTGACACTCACAAACGATGCTGAGACTGAACAAATTAAACTCGGATCAGGAAATGATTTCTTCTCTTCATCAAACTCTGATATTGATGACGACGTCATTGGTGGAGGTATGTTGTTTCTTTATCGGTTCTGAATAGACAACGGTTACTTATTGTACTGTGGTTTAGATGGAGATGACTGTTTCTCATTTGTCGATACTTCAGCAGATAAATGTGAGATGGGATCAGGTGATGATTGCTTGGATGCAATGGAATCTGAATTTGATGATGATATTCTAGGTATGATCACATTATCACTGACACCCTTACTAACCTGTTTAAAAGGCGATGATGGAAACGACTGTATCTCATTTGTAAACACTGAAATTGATGGATCTATCAAAGGAGGACAAGGAAACGACCACATATTCGGATCTGGACGTACATCATCTGTAGATGGAGATGTTAACGGCGAAGACGGAAATGACAAGATCAGGTTAGTTGGTATCTCTGAGGTTGATGGAGATGTAAACGGTGACGATGGTAAGTACAAAAGAAACCTAGATTGCTGCATGTCTTCATATTAATTTGTATCCAGGAAGAGATAGAATCACTGTTTGTAATGTCGGAAATGAACCAGATGTCAAAGGTGGAAGTGGAAGAGATGTTTGTAAAACCAACTCAGACACTGATGACTGTGAAGTCGAAAGATCTTGTTAGACAACGTGTCTGCTTCCTTAAAGTAATAAACTTTACCCTTCATCCCAACACAACGCACCCTTTTTTACTTTAATCTTACAAATAGAGCGCTAGTTTCGTCAATAAATCGTTTGTTTCTATGCTAGTTAGCTTTGACATGTCTTGTCACGTGAGAGTTGGTTTTATCTGGTTTAAGTCCTTTTCCTACAATTTTGCGTAGCTTTACGATTGTGGTGCTTTGTTTGTGATATGTATTGGCTCTGATTGTATTAAACCAGTTTTCTATTCTTGTACGTGAAAATGAGTGGCTCAGTGATTGCTTTATTTATTTTCGAGAACTTCTTTATTAGGTAGGGACTTTCAGCGCTAGTCAAATAAGTTTTAAAATGACGATTTACGCCTTGGTATCACTAGGGTTTGTCCTAACAATATGCTTAAAAATAACTACCGGTACGTTATAGCTACTAGATAGAATTTAAAAGAACAATAGTCACGACACGTGATACCAAACGTTTGTTTTTTTTTTCACGATGCTAAGTGGTTATAGGACAAGTTGTTTATGAGGCTTTTATATTGCCAGGATCTGGAGACATTGACGATTGTCAAAGCGTACATTTACGCATAAACGACAGTAGTAGGGACGCTGTGTTATTGAAACATGAGATATATGACCACGAAGGTACACTTTAGGAACAGAAAGGAAAACAAAAAAAAAAAAACAATAAGTAGTAATTAATTAACTAACCGGATTTAAAGACGGTATTATTCCCTTTGGGTTTGTTATTACGTCTGCAGTGTTACAATTTCGTGTATCGGATGTGAGCCAAAATGCTTCAGGGGCAATTTATGAAATGAAGCGCGCATGGGATGAGACCACGTGGGGACCTGGCACTAACAGCACAGGGCCAGGTACGCTTGTTTTTAACAATATACAAAAAAAATCAAAACTAAAAACCTAACTGGTAACTTTTTTTGACGTCATAATTTTGCACGTGACCAAATTTATTTGTGAAGACAACATAAAATACCAACGATATTTTTGTGTTAAGATTTTGTGCTTCAATTTTGTATTGAGATAATCTCAAAGAAAACTTTTCATTAAACTAATCAGGTTACGTTAACTGGTGTTGTTAGTACGCGGTGTGGATTATTCCAGCGAACCTATTGGTTACTATGGAGGTCTAATGGATGGAGATGAATCAAATATTACAATTACGGATAGTGTAGTTAAATGGCTTAATCCACAAATAGCAAATCATGGTTGGATTATTATAAGCGGTATTTGATTATTCTTTCCTAACTTTTTTTTGGCTTATCTATAACACAGATGTGAACCACAAAGTGTACTCTTGTGAGTCATCATCTCCACCAATTGTATTCGCGCATTACACACCACCAGATATACCATTTGAGTGTGGTTTCTACAAAGACGAGCGTACGCTCCAAAACTCTCCTAGTTTTTTTTTAGGTGTTGCTTCTAAGATCATCTTAGCGCTATCGATTTGGTACCCTGAGCCCTTCCTCGCACATACACGCTTCTGTGTGGTATGTAGACCACCTCCAATATGGATATCGTTCGTGGAGCCATCTAAAGCTAAAGATACAACTACAATACTTAATGGAAAACTGATCCCAGCAAGAAGCATTGATCCACGACCAGATTGGGTTGGTATGTATTTTATCTTTTTCTAGTCCTCATTAGCTAGAGTTATACGCTAATTCTCTCCATAGTTGGGATATGTCTGAGTGTACCGCCTGATTTTACTGTTGCAAACATAGAAATTGTTCTTCGGTACATTATCCTGTTTTTTTTGTTCTTCTTCTTCTTCGGTTCTAAGCTGTGCCTTTAGTACAAGTCATCAAATAGGAATATCAATGCAACCTTTATCTTACAGTACAGATTTACCAAATGAGATTGGTACGGTGTTTATATTTGGTTTCGCAAACCTTTTTAAGCCAATTGTTTTGTTAAGTTTGGGCACTAACTAATAACTCAACAAGGATGCGACAATTTTGAATGTAGTAATGATACTGTTGTTATAAATTCTACAGTATCTGGTGAAATATACCAAGACGATGTAATACAGATATTCAGTGATACCACTATCAACGGTGACTTTGAAGTACAAGGTGCAAAACTTTTTTTTTTTTTTTCTTAGTTTGTTGATTTTTTACTAAGGCTCGATTACCCTTGACCAAACGACACAGTTGGAAATAAAAGGATGCTTAAATATTTCTAATAGTGTTACTATAAAGCTTATGGACAACGAGACATACACAGATGGCCAAGAAATTACTGAAATTGGAGTAGAGTGTGATGTTAGTGTAAGTACTCGTAATTTTATTGTTCAAATGGTCATTCCCATCTAGGACAGTATGTTTTTGTTATCAGGCGGTAAAACAGCGGTAAGACGGTATACATGGAATTAACGTTTTAATAGTATTTTTAGCGACCTTGCGAGAAATTACGACCAACAACGAAACCAAGTTCAAGCGGTGTTTTATTAGTTGTATCTGTTGACAAAGACGGATGTGATGTATCTTCCTCTTCCTCTGATGCTGCACTACAAATCATAGTACCTGCAACAGTTGGTGGAGTAGTACTCATAGCATTATTGATCGGTGTTATCATTTTTATAGTGAGGTAAGCGCACGTGTTTCTTTTTTTTTTTCGGGACAAAATCTATTACTTAATGTGTTTAAGTCAGTACGTTGACAGTCTTTTTTTTTTACAACAGGTGGCAACGAGTCAACGATTTTTCACTCACCAAAGTGATGTCTAGAAGTAGATCTATGACTGGAACTATTGATACAAATTAAACAAAGAGACAGCTTTTATTTTTTTATTCATTGTCTCGTTGCTTTTTTTTTTGGATGATTAAGTTTGAATTTGATATGATGTCTTTTCTACTCCCTTTGAGCCATGCTGCATCATCTTTTACCTTCTTCACTACTTTGAGTACATACTTGAGTGCACCAGGACGCCATTCAAATAGCTAAAGGAGCGTTAGTAACAATTTAGTGGAGATAGCAGAGTATGGACCTCAACGTAAAATTCTAAATCCATTCCAGTTAATAGCTCAGCTTGTCCTGAGTCTTGAAGTGCCTGAAAGAATATGTACGCATATCGAGCTAGTTGCCGTCGTCTCTCTGTTATCTTAATAACTTTACCACCATAACTACTACTATCACCTTGAACAACATAAGCTTACAAAGTAGCAAGAAAAAAAATAAGAAAATACCATCATCAAACGCAGCAAATTCATCAGCTCTCTCATCCACTGGGAGGGACTGCGTGACTAATATCATTTAGTTCAATAATTAATACGCTATTGTTATTATCGCACATTGATCAAAATCTACTGTATCTTCAGTAGTATTATCGGTTGCATCCTTAGCAACAACTTTTGAATGATTTTTCTTAAGTCTTTTACAATATCCACTAAGAAGTTTTGTATTAAATCCCATGATCGTTGTGACATCTCCTTGAGCCATATAAAAATAGAAGAGGTCTTTTTCTGAGAATATCAAATCTAGTGTTTGTTTTATACATTCAGGAACAAGTGAATGAAGCAAAGCGTCCGTGCATATAGCACGAGACTTCAAATCTATAAAACAAAACTTAGACAGAAAAAAAGTTTAGTTTTAACTAACTGCTTCTGTCAAGCTTATTGTAAGCCTTGAATACTCTGTCATATGCTGATTTATCTCCGTGCCTTAGTATATAAGGTTATGTATTATTCTAGGTTAGATTTATGCATGTGACATACCGTACTACTGTGCTCATTATACAGCAAAGAATTTTTGGTTTTGGATGTGTTCCAATTACAAACTTTGGGTCTGAAAAGTGCTGCTCAAACAGTTCTTTAAAATGGTAATTAAAATCAGTAACGCTTGATTTATATTCACTTTCATACCTCTTGCTTGTTTTACAACCTTTTCAGAGGCGACAACTGGAATTATACTGAGAAGTTCGCTACAAAAAATCAAATCAACAACATAACAGTGTACAACTTTGCAATCAGTAGGTACCCTTGTAGCACTGGTGTCTTGGACTCTAAATCAAATACACCAACGTGATCTATAACATTTTCATATAAAGAGCGGAAAAGATTTGCAACATGGGGTTGTTCATCCTCTGGAAAGGCAGGAATAAATTTTGCAGTTTCTGTTTTTATTTCATTCCAAATCATATCACTCTTTAAAAAGCGTTTAGTGATAATCACCTGTGTTAAGAATATGGTACCTTAGATAGTCGAAAAGCGTATAGAAGGTTTAGGTAGACATCACTCTTAATCTTAGGTGGTGTACACGTGAACAAAGCAATAGCCTAAATATCGTGAGTTTTCTTGGAGGATTTTTGGTGATTGGTTTGTACGTCAATTAGTAGGCCAAGTTGGTCTCTTTGTGGTAGCTCATCCCTTTCTATTGCTATTATCAAACGCGCCCATAATTTAGGAGAGTAATTTGTTCGATAAACGCCGACATGTGTCCAATTGAGTTTTATCCAATCTTTTATTGTGAGTTTTGAAGGTAATGCTATTGTTTCTGCTCTTGCGATTACTTTCTTTGTAAATGCTGGTTTTTCTTTTGTTTTTATATAAACAGGTATTGGATAAGAATCCACAGTATCTGTAAAGAAAAATATATCAGAGGAAGCAGAAGACAAAGACTTTAAAAAAAAATAAGTACTTTCAATAGAAGTATCTTTTGTTCTCTTCATTAGCTGTTGTGATACAACAATCACTTGAGGTTGTGGATTTGATACGTATAGTACAGGATGACCTATTGAATAAGTATAAATAAGGTAGATGTGAGGCGTTTAGGTACCACTAACCTGAATTTTTGATCCAAGGAACAAAAAGTTTGTCAAGTTTGATTGAAGTAAATTGTTGTAAGGTATCCACAAAATCCTAAAATAGAAATAAACTAAAAATAAAAGATGAAATAGAAGCTCGTACCTTAGTAACTACTGATTTAAATTTATATGATTTAACAAAAGCGCTTAGAATTGTCCTAGATACGTTGTGAGTACAAAACATTAAAATCAAGCTTTGTTTTAGTACCAAAACTTTTCGGATCCTACTTGATCAAATACCCACTTTAGCATACAAGATGCTTTATCATAACTATGTATAAACGTGTTAGTTATTGTTGGGAAGATATAGAGCCATTAATTTGTACCATATTGCATCATAAAAGTCATTTAGAGTTCCAGGAGATGATTCCATTTCTAAAACCTCAACTGGATGTGTATCTTTTAATTCATCTTTAACAAGTGCGATATGAAAGCAATCTGTAGCACAATCGCTCCACATTTCCCTAAGAGTACCATCATCATACGTTCAACTAACAAAATCTTAAGAAAAGAAGTACATACCAGTCAGGAAACAAAGTGTCATTGACAACATACTCCATTAATCTCGCAAAGCCCTCTATGATCAAAAAATCAGTTTGTAACCAAACATAATAAGACGATCTCACCTTTGAGGTACAAGTACTTCCAATCATCAATAGCAACTAAATCTCCAAACCACATGTGTGCAACCTTGTTTCAATAAGTTGGGTTTTTTCAAGCACGCTAATGTTTGTCTTTCGTCTTTACCTCATGGGCGACCAATTTCGCTACAGATACTTTATGCTTTTGTGTTGATTTGTTATTAACGATAAAATGACTAGTCTTTAAAGAGATAGCTCCAAAGTTCTCCATACCAAGAGATTTCATGTTTCTGCAAACTACAAGATCTAGCTAACAAAAACTTTAGACATTTCGATATTACACTTGTCACTGATGTTTTTCAATGCGGATGAGGTACCTTTGGGAGTGGCAAGCCACACTGAAGCTTCTCAGAGAGTAGTAAAACTGTTTTCTTAGCTATATCCAACCCAAATTTTCCTCCATTCTTGTAGTATTGAGGTAGCGCTACCCTCATCGTTATAGGCGTATCTTTCTTTTCGCCATTAGAATTGTTTTAGTTAAAGAGGTATAAGTGCAACAACAAAAAACCAAGGATGGTAAGCAAGAGATATTAAAGAGATAACACTGTCGTAAAAGGATATTCATAGGGTTGTACGATTTCTTCTTCAATGAACTTGAATTCACCTTTTTTTTTGTCAGTTAAGTTTTTTGTTTGTGATTTATGGATGGCTTACCAATAAACAAGCTTATGAGGTATGGAGGGATGAGTGGTGATGTATCAAATATTATATTCTTTTTTCTTAGGATTTTATAGTTCTCATCTTCATCCATAATCATTTCTTCTGTATCCTCTTCGTCCTTGATTGGCATGCCTTTTCAACAAAAAAAAAATTAACTTTTGTTTAGTGAAAATAAACATACATGAAATAGCTTGCTCATGACGCATCACCCTTACTGATACATCAAAAAGAGCTCTTACATTTGGTAAATCTATACAAGGGAATGCATTCCTGGCAGCACCTGAACAAAAAGTGTAAGACAAACATCCTCTTGCCATGAAAAAACAATTTTTTCAAAAAACAATACCAAGTCGTACGTGGTTCAAATTGAGTTCCTATTCCGTTCAATAGGCTCCTTCCGTCTTTGCTTGGATACTGTAGCAAGAATATACCTTAAGGTAGTTTAAAAAAAACCCAAGAGGTACCAAATAGCACGTGGTTAAGAGCGTCTTACCTCGCTTTTTATGGTCATTGTTTATTTTCGCTTTGTACTCAATAGTAAGCACAGCTTCACTATTTTTCGGTAAAGTGTCATCCCATGTGAGCGTCACAGTCTGTAAGTTATGATTATAATCCGTTTTAGAGCTTTGGTAGTAGTTGTCCTGTATTTGTCAGCACATAAACCGTTTATTTTATATTCACCTGATGACGTAATTCAGCTGATGATATAAGCAGTTTAGACGCGTGTAACGTTATTGTTTTGCTTTCAACGTTACTGAATTTTATATAAAGCTTAGCAGTCGCCTTTACTTGATATCTAAAAGCGTTATTGCTTGTTTCGGTACGTTTTGTACTTACAGCGATACAAAAGGCTCGAAATATAAGGAATACTTGTTTATTTCAATGTTGTGACCAACTACGTTAGCCTTTCGTTCCATGAAACGTCTACTGGTGATCAAAAATGACAAACACTTAAGCACACTTGAGCTAAGTGTACTGTACATTTCTTCGCGTGTTGATGATATAAGCTGTGTTTCTAAGGACAAAACCGTCTCTTTCGTTTAACTGAGTTTTGCTCATGCTACGATCTTCATTTACACGGAAAACGCCATTACGACGCGCAAATAGTACTTCCCAATGCTTGTCGGTAAAAAGGATTATATTTCAAACTAAATGGTACTAAACTCCACTCATACGCGTTGAACTAACGCAAATAGCCGAAATTTGCATAGAAGGAGCAATAAACGGCAAGATGCATTGATGATATGCAAACAAGGCCATGAGGATCTGCTTGTACATGAAATGCGTTGGTTGTATGATATAAACGTACTACTACTTTAATACGACAGCTTATAAGACTCACGTGGATGAACAGGCGAAAGCAAGAGTAGGACACGTTGAACTAGATTGGGATCCAAACATTGACATGCATTCCAGTTATGCTCTTCAAGTCTTGCCTAACTGTAAGTCGTACTCTGGTAAATCTATAGCGACAATGGCACTTAAAGCTGCCACATATGTAAAAGGTGTTATGGCTGACAATCCAGATCCTAAACCAAAGTGGCATCTTCACGTGATAGGCGAGTGAACTTTCTTTTTTTTTTCTTTTTTTATGATGTCAGCAATTAATTGTTGTTAGATAATGTTGGTAGTAAGGTGCAATGCAAATCATCTCATGTAAGAAATGTGTTCCAGAGCGAGCTTGGAAAAATGTTACGTGGTAAAGGTGGACTTAAAGGAAGGACTGTACCGTCTGTGCCAAAAGAAGGTACCTCAATGCATGTGTTTGAACACAAAAAATTCTTCGTCTTTTTGATCAAAGATTTACATAAAACATAGGAAAGATACCTTATTCCGGTGACGTACTGGTTCAAATATTTATGAAAAAGGAAAGTTCATTGGCAGTTTCGGTTGCTGAGGTAGTAATTAAAAACAAGTCTCTTGTTTTGATCATTTCTTAATTTTTTCACTTTAGATGAAACTTGGACATTTTGGATGGGGTTTCCCACTACCTTTTAATGCTGGTTGGATAAAAGTTCCCAGAGATGAGCATCAACCGGCTGTATCATATCTGAAGCTATTAGAGGTATTACAACAAAAAGACAAACAACAAAAGGCTGAAACCTAACCCGTTAAAAAACAGCTTCTAGAATGCTTAGATTTATCAAAAACATACTTTGAAGGAAAGGTTGTTGCTGATTTAGGTGCTCATCCTGGAAGCTGGACAAGAGTACTTCTTCAATTAGGTTGTAAAGTATACTCAAACGACTGGTAAGTGAAAACAGTAGGAATGTTTTCACAAGTCTAACAAGTTGTTAGGGTTCCTTTTAAAAAAACCTTTATTGATAAAGATCATCCAAATCTTATACACTCAAATGAGGATGCTGGAGGTACTTCACAGTAACAACTCACTAACCAAATTAATCAATGGGTAGTATGGAATCCACCAGTAAAACTAGATTGGGCTTTCTGTGACATGGGTAAAGTTGTGAGTAAAAAAGTATACGAGCTAACTCTTCTTTTTTTTTTTGAAAGGCATGCCTCCTAAAAAGACTCTTGCTATATTAGAATCATGGATACAACTTGACAGAGCTACAAATTATATATGGACTCTAAAGATGGGCCTTGCAGAATCATGGGAAGAAGCAACAAACGATGTACATCTTTGTATGAAAAAAATAGAACATTATCGTTATTTTATAAGACACTTGTACAATCATGGCGAAGAAATAGTAGTTGTATGCATACCTAAAAAACCTGTACAATAAAGTAAAAAGATAAATCATCCATCTGACGCATTATAATCATAATGTGAAGTGAGCTTACCGTTCCAGAACAACCTGTAATCATGGGTCACATGTTCTCGAAAAAGTACTTTTAATAGATGACATTACAGCAAATGCTGTGGCAGTTAAACATTGCCTTTAGTGTTTCAAAAAATGAACACAGTTCTTGGTTTTTGGGAATGGTAGGCAAAATCTTAAGCAAGGCCTTATTTATTATAACGTTCTATGTACAAAAAACCATTAAGACCTGCTTACACCTACGCTTTCTTTTCACGTGATGATTTTGATAAAGGTATTGATATAAGACTAAGTAAAGAAATACTGAAATAAGCCAATAATGCTAGTCCTTCTCGTTGAACCATCAATGAGGAGATGTCATCAACTTGGTGAAAATTAGTACAAAAAAATAAAAAAATTTCGAAAAGAAAACAAATGTCACATGGTCCACGTACGTGTACTGATTTGTTGCTTTATGAACCCATTGTACATCATTATATGTAATGTAAAACATACACATAGTATAAGACGTATAACCTCCGCTAGTTTCACCCACGTCTTTCCATCAAAAAAAGCGCTAAAAGTGAATATATTGTAAACCAAAAAACTAGCATAACAGAAACTCATTAAAAAATCCATCTTTCCACGCTCTAGAGAAACCGAAAACAAATAATTAACACAAAATAGTATAGTATTATAGTAGTACTAACCAACAAAGAAATAAAGTGCCAATCCCACAAGAGTGATAAGATGAAGTACCAAGTAAGTTGTCATCGCAAAACCATTAACACTGCTATCATATTTTATCCTCTGTGGTTGTTTCTCTTGTTCACTAGGTTTCTGGAAATCCTCATAATGCATAAAAAAGTAATTATATCCAGGACCATAATCAAGGAAAGTTCTCAGCCTACTCACGATGTAAGAGAAGTAAATATAAAAAAAGGAATCTACTCAAATTTCGTCTTACTTGTTGATTATTCCAGGTGTATTGTATGCCACGTGCGCGATTTCTATCCAGTGATGGAATTGAGAGTAGAAAGGATCCCATGTGTTGAGTTCATGTGTTATACCATATCTCACACGCTCCTTCTCAGGCTCAAAAGTACCAAACATGCGATCATAGATAATCAATGTCCCACCTTGACAACAAATTGATTAATTACTTAGAATAACGTTATGCTTTTTGTACGTACCATAATTTTTATCAATGTACTGAGCGTTTCTACCATGATGTACACGATGATGAGAAGGTGTATTAAAGATAAATTCTATAGGCCCTACAGCAAAGGATTAACTTCAACTCGGATGATTCCACTGGAAAGAACAAAACGTACAAGGAAGCTTGTCTATACACTCTGTGTGAATCCAAAATTGGTAGAGGATGTTAATCTCATAATGTACAAAGTAAAGAGGTACAGGGAAGAAAAACGCCAAAGGCAGGTACCACATCCAACTCGTAAAGCCTTGTAGAGCTCCTAGAATAAAATAAGAAAAATAGTTAACAAAATCCACTCAAATGAGAAACATGAACACAAGCTGTTTACCTTGACGCAGAGCTGTACTTAACGTATAATCTTCCGAGTTGTGATGTACCACGTGTGCAGCCCACATAAAGTTCCATTCATGTGCAAATCGATGAAACCAGTAATAACATAGCTCTACGAGGAAGAACATTGCCTTTACAAGCAAGTCAAAAAATGTGAACAGGTGTCAAAAAAAAAACTCTTACAATCCATGAAACAATGCCTGGTTCTCGCTTATCCCAATCCAAAAGGCAGTAACGTTCATTAAGATACGCGTACGGGTATAAACCAACGCCACTACGAAAGATAGAGACCGCCTGAAGCTCATTAGAAGCTAAAATCGCAAACTCAGTACGTACCACTTCAAAAACGTTCATAAAAACTGAGTTTATGCTTGAGTTCAAACGGACTGGCTCTGTCTTTAGGAAACCGTTAATGAATATTACTTCAACCACAAGCGCTAAGAATATCCATGGAATGATTTTTGAACGTATTTCTACGCTGTATAAGGAAATTGGCGTTTAACATTTTAAAACGGCTACAGACGTTTACGTACCTGGTAGCTCTGGCAGGACAGGCCATGGGCTTGTTAACATTGAAATACCTGTGTACAAGCCCAAAGCAACCACTAATACGCCAAATATGTAGTAATACCAATGCTGAGCGTAAGTATCAAGTTTTGTACTTTTTATGGCAAACTCATGCGCTAGCTCGTTCCTACTCTTCGCTGATCGCATTTTATGGTTGTTTATGTACAATGTGTCAGTTTTTCAGTTGGAAAGAAGTGTCTCGGGTTTTAGTTTATCCATAAATCACAAAGTAAGAACAAATTCAACGCAATTCAATGCTGACTCCGTCAACGTATGAAAATTTAACAAAATTCAAATGCAACTACTAACACGTGTTCATTAATGTTATTTATATAAATTGTAAGTTACAAATCATCTAATACAAGTACACGCTGACGCTTATTATGAAAGTGAAAATTTTCTTTTAATTTTCTCTTCTGCCTGCTTGATACAGAAAGTCTCTTTTTGTTTAACCTCTTTAACACTTTTTCAAACTTAGTCTTGACACCAAAAACCTCAGCAAGCTCAATCAATACTTCTTGTCCACGTGCATCCACCTCATCAATATCATATCCTCCAAGAGCCATTGCCTACAAGAAAATACGGTAAGAGATTTTTAGTTCCCTCTTTGTTTGTTTTACTACCATCAAAGCAATCAAGTCTGCTAGTATTTCCTCAGGATCGTTTGTGTACAGTGTTATTGATCCAGTAGCATGTTTAAATACTTAATTTAATGTTATCCAAAGGGTAAAGAACAAATACAGTTTTTTTTTTTAGTACCTTCACATTCTTCTTTTTTTATCGGTTTTGGTTGACCGTTATCATCTAATTTAACGATCCAAGTATTGGTTTCTTCATCACGTTCAATCTCAAAGAAGCTTGATTTGATATATCCTGTAATCTCCCTTCCTTTGACACGCTTTGTTGAAGCTGCATAATCGACTAAAACAACAGCTTTGACGTCTTCTCCATCACTTGCAATATTAATATAATGTTGCTGACAAGGACAGTCTGGGTTTGTTATCTTTCTTGAGGAAAGATAATCTCCTAAAACCAACAAAGAATCTAATCTAAAAAGAGTCAAAAAACAACTTTTTTATTTTTTATTTGCATGTGTTTCATACGTACTTTGTAAACCCAATACTCTTGTATAATCTATGACGAATATCTGGAGAGTACCTACTGAATATATGGAAGCACTCATGCACCATAACTTCAGCAAAATCATCATTGCTCTCAGCTATACAAAAAGTTAAAAAAAAAAACTCTGAATGCATTGCTCATCCAACCTCTTTGCAGTCCCTTTATCTAAATCTAATGTAAACAACACTTACTTATTAAAAACAAGACAACTTACTGCATACTCAGGCATTATTATACAGGTACCACGTGTATAATAAGCAGTACCTTCGACCTTGCCTGCAACTTTAATGATGCCAAGTTTTTGTGGTACTAAATCATGTGACAGTTGCTTGTCAATATTAAATCACTTCAGATTAGATAGAACAAACGTACACAAGCAAGATATGTCGCTTTTGTGAGAACATTCATTATCTGTACAGCTGGTTAATTGAACTACATTTACACTCGTTTAAGCTCACCAATGTGCGTTCTTTTGCTGTCCAATCGCCTATTTCAGCGACTATAGCTTGTTTTAGCACAACCATTTTTGCGTTGTGACTGGTATCGCTCAAAGTAGCTAAAACCTTTTCAGGCAAGCGTAGGTCTACCTCAACTGGCGACAAATGCTGTAAAAAAATGATTAAACGCTTTTTGTATTAGGCGTACTGTAAAGAAAGGTAAATCGGAATCATCAAGCAATAATGGAGCTCCTTCGTCAGGTGACAGCAAGAACAACTCTTTTTTAAGAGGTAATTCCTACAAACGTGTCAACAATGTTAGATACGTATGTATGTAGCTTACCAAGCAAGCCTTCCTAGTAGGAAACGCTTTCATCCTTGTGTGACCTCCAAATGTGACGTTCAACGTTAAGCCAACTGCTTTTTTAGTGAAGTTGCCAGACAGTAATGAAAGGCTTGGGTAAAAAAGCTGGTAAGTTCTACGCCGTGCGTGTCGGCAAGAAGCCAGGTATTTATCGCTCTTGGTACGTAGTTTTTTGAATAAATGACATTGTAACAGAAAGCAGGCCAGAGTGCTCTGATCAGGTTAATAAATACCCAGGGAGTATTCACAAGAGTTTTAAAAGCTTAGAAGCTGCACAAAAGTGGTTGGGTGTAAAACAACCTGTTTCCTTGACAAGAAAGTTTCCAGTACTCAGTAATAGCCTAAAACGAAAGTTGAGCGCAGAAATGCCACCTGCAAAAAAACGGAAGCTAACAGCCAAAACAAAGAAATCAGTGTCTACAATAGCGTATGTCACCACTCTAGCATTGACATATGTCATTAACACCATGTAGCAAACTTACCACGAAAGAGGACGGAGCACGCGTTATTTGGACTGATGGAGCATGCTCTAACAACCAATCGAGTAACGCTAAAGCAGGTGTCGGTGTTTACTTTGGGCCATCCGATCCCAGAAACATTGCAGAGCGCTTGGTTGGCGTACAAACAAACAACAGAGCTGAAATGATGGTACACGTAAAGCAAATGCCCTTGTACATATTTAACACTTGAGAACTAGGCAGCCATACGCGCCTTAGAAGTTGCTCTTGAGGAGAGCAAAACACAGCATGTCATAATCAAAACAGATTCAAAATACGTCTTGAAAGGTAAACCACTCACTCTGTTTGTTGGCCAGTGACACTCACAAAGACAAAAGGTGTCACAGTGTGGGTCCATACGTGGATTAAAAATGGCTGGAAGAAAAGCAATGGTACGCGGATATTTCCCTCTTTAACCGCTGGCATGACTTCTTTTTAGGCGGTAAAGTGCTTAACCAGGATCTATGGGAACGTTTGGTGGAATTGCGCGGAAAGTTTTCGAAGCTGCCAGAATTCGTGCGTTTATATGCGTTGTGCAAGGCTTTTAACACTCACGTAGGTTCACGTACGTGCACACTCGGGTATTGAAGGTAATGAGGCAGCCGACAGGCTAGCTGTGGCCGGAGCAGAGAAGCCTTTGCCAGATGAAATTGGTACGCGTTTCTTTGTGTTATAACTTGGCTTATAGACGTTTAGACGCGAATTGACGCCTATCTTGATCTGTTTTCTGTTGGCAGCTCTTTTTTCAAATGAATAGGCGTGAAAGTACTGAAATATGCTGTTGTTGTATAGATAAACCTTGTACTTTAGTTATTACAGCATTATATATTCTTATTGCGATTGGTTGAGTTCGCAATTGTATTGTTCTACTCACAAATAGCGAAATTATGTCTAGTATGTGTTAAAGAGATATGAGGGATAGTTTACTTACTGCGAGGTTTTGTTTTACAGTACGCTTTGCATTTCTACCAGTACCAGTTTGTTTTTGGTTGTGGTTACGCTTCCAGCAGCGTACTTGCATGTTATTGCCTCTTTTTACCATTTTACAATCCGGGCACATTTTTTTGAGCGCAGAGCGATACTTCATGCGTGGTGCCAGCGAGAGCCTCATTATGAAAGTATTTTGGGCTAGTATAAATGAGTTCCACCTATTTTCAGCTACTTTTCCACACTATACGTACCTACACTGGTTTCTTATCAAATACTAACAACAGCGACACCAAATAGTCCTCTAACTTCAACCCAGTGATAAAATCGCACCAAAAAAATAAAAAAAACTACTGTATTGATAGTCTTGACACGTGAGTTAATCTCGTTTATTTCAACTGATGTTACACTCAAGAACTAGTGTATCTTAACGCTCTGCGCTGGAGGGATAAAACAGTCGTTTCCAGAGCAGTCAAAAAATTCTTTGAGCCTTTTAAATCTCTCTTCCATGTGGGCTGGACTACTTGTGTTTACAGCATTTTGAAGTGCCCATGGATCTTTATTGATATCGTCTACATCAGTATTAGAACATCACAAATAAAAAAAAAAGAGTGTCACGTGCAATACTCAACAAACTCCTGATCATCATTAAACTTGCAATAAATGCTATTTTCGGAAGGTGACAGCTTTCTCACACATGCGTAAGTGTTGTTTTTAGCATCACATGGAGCTTCACCATGTTCTCCTCCGCAACACATTACACCAGGCAAGAGAGCACCTGGACATGAAGGTGTAGCTCTGTTTGGATCTGAAATTAAAAAAAAGTTACTTTAAAAACCTAGTTTGCGTTACACTTCTTACCTGCTGGTAGAATACCATATTCATCAACTTGAGGACCATTGTACTCTACCATAATCTCATCCCTCCATACTGAAGGTGCATTTCCATGTGCTACAGGTAACCAAGAACGTCCATCCTACAGAGATTGTTAAAAAACTTGTTAAAGAAGTGAAATATCCCGCGGGATCGCGGCCTACCATAATATCTGGTTTTGCTATGCCCATCTACAGATTAATCTATTAGTTTATTCAATACTAATGCTACTATTCGTACCATATCCAAAATGGTTGGTGCCCAATCAACAGAAACAACCATATTATCTATTTTCATTCCAGGTTTAATGCCCGGACCTATTCTTTGGTTTTAGGACTTCTTCAAACCTCGTTTACTAACCTCTAGCGAGCAATGGTACTCTAATATCAGTTTCGTATAATTGGCGCTTATCAAATCCCATACCGAATTCTCCCAGATGGAAACCGTGATCGCTTGAATAGATCTTAAACAAAAAAGTTAAAACGACATAAACTTGAGCTGTTGTACAATGTATGTGTCATCCAGTATACCAAGCTCCTCCAGGGTATGTACTATTTCTGCTACCATATCATCAACAGATTGAAGAGCCTTTAAAAGGAGAAATAGGTAAGAATTGCGAAAAGCGAGAATAAATAAAGAAAAAAAAAATACCCTCCATCTATCAGCGTATGTGAGATCACTGTTTTTAATTTGTGCTTCATCCATAGGACCTACTTCTCTCAAGAGCCAATGTTTATCTGGATTTGGTGCTTTATTCCAGCTAGGAGTACGTGGAGCCTATTACCAATGTAAGAAAAATTAAAAGTTTTTTTCACGTGTTTTCTTTTACTAACAGAACCCATGAAAGATAGTCTTTCAAAATAATTTGTTGTATCATTTACGTACCTTAATACCGAGGTACTTATTAGCATATTGAGGTGCAAATATGTTAGGAACATGAGGTGCTGGTGAACCAAGCATAACAAAGAACGGCTCTCCTGCAGTTTCTTTTATAAAGGATATTGACTTATTCTTTATGTAATCTGTAAAGTAATCTGTGGCGTAGTTGCTACCATGATGCTCCACTTGAAAAAAATGTGAACTGAAAGTCCAACAAAAAACTGCAAATTGAGAAAAAAAAAAAAAAGACTGTTTTTAGTGGTTCGTACATGTGCCATTGTTAGATACGTCGTAGTCGTAGTACCTTTGAAAATGTGATTACTAATACGTCTATTTGACTATTGTGGCGTACTTGGAGTTTCCTACTAGACCGAACCACCTTGTCCATCCTGGAGGGATATGCTCAACTCCACCAACCTTTGAAAAAAAATAATGAGACAATTTTGATCAAAATGGTTAAAACGTACAGGTTTAGTGCCGTAATTATTAAGATATTTGCCTGCGTAGAACGTCTTATAGCCATTGGAATTAGCAAAGTGAGCAACATTCAACTTTTCAGGCCCTACAGCAAGAAAATTACAACAACATTTCAGAAGAAAAAAAAAATCACGTGTTCCGAAAATTCGGTTTGTATTTTTTCCACCGTACCTTCTTGCCATTCTGTACCGCCGCATCCGTTATCATATACCTTTGTATTATGCATATAACGACCTGTTTGAATCGTAGCACGGCTTGGGCAACAAATTGGGGTAGCGACGAAGGCATTAGTGAAGTAAGCACCTAGTAACTGTAAAAACAATAATAGGACCAAAAAAACAAGCGGTAAAGTTTTTCACAACAGCTTTTTTCTCGTTACAACAAATAGTACCCTGGTCTATTAAAAGTGATCTAGTCTTGTTCAAACAGGCCAAACTACCGAGTAAAAGGTCTTGGTCATCTACAAGTACGAATACAACATTCTTTTTATCCGCAGCCGCAACAACGACAGATAAAAGGCAGCACACCAAAAAAAACTTGGTAACCATATTCACGTGGTGGATCTATCAGTTTTTGGAAGAGTTGTCTAAAGTCTCTAATATTCAAGGACTATCCGAGCGTAGTACTAACCTAAGTAACAACATGGTGTGCGAAGTTTATGGCTAACGAAAGAAAGATATGAGTATGTACAATTCTTTTTTTTATTTCAATGTGTCAGCTACAAAGACCAAGATTTAGCACTTGCGTTTTTGTTTCTTCCTCTCCTTCCACGACCACCGCGTCCACCACGACCACCGCGACCACCACGACCACCGCCACGACCACCACGGCCGCCACGGCCGCCTCTTCCACCACGACTTCCGCCACGGCCTCCTCTACCACCGCGACCGCCTCTTGCGCGATTGGCACGACCGCGAGCGCTTCTTTCGTATCCTTGTCTTCCAATAGAAAATACACGCTCTTCTCTTTGAAATCTGTTCATCTTTTTGTGCTTATTGAGCTTTTGTTTCTTGCTTGGCTGAACCCATCCTGGGTTAGCATCAAGAGCTTGTTCAGCCAATAACATATCAGAATTAATCGTAGGTGCAAGAACATCAGGGTTTGCTTCTTCACGTTGACGTTTTTCTCTATGTCTGCGCCACTCTTCTTTCTTGGCGTTTTCAGCTTCTGATGGATCCTAGAAAACACAGGTGAGTATAAAATAAGGACATATAAAAGGTGAAGGTAGTGCCCTCATAGAATGTGAATAAAGAGATTGGTTTTATACAAAATAAAATCCAAGAAAAAAAAATGGGAGTTAGTTCGTACCATAACCGGTTTCCTGTTTGGAATATGCTCACGAGGTACATAATCCTTATGGATATGCCACCCTTCAAGTCCATCATAATAACCAAAAAGTCGTACAGGTTTCTTATAGTTAATGGCATCCTTCAGTACACGTTTTGAAATGTACTTATCAAACAACTAATAAAAAAAATCAGCGGGTGGACAACAAAAACACAAAGAATACGAACCTCATGGAAAGACATATCTTGCATCTCACTTAATGCGAAATCACGTGGTAGACTCTTATCAGATAGACCATGTGCAAATGTAGCCAAGAAAGGTACATAGTGGTTAGGAAGTGCTTGGATTTCCCAAAGCGATGAGGACTCAATACCACTTTCACTAAAGTTAGTACATTCAAAGTCATACGGATCTCCTTCAATCTCCTTGGATAGCATGAGCGGTCCAGAAGTTGCTAAAGAGGTATTGAGTTAAAGAAGCTCATAGACAGTACTGAAAGGTAAAATGAAGGATTATCGTACGTTTTGTGTTATGGACTAAGAACTGAGTGAAAGGGTGGATTTGTAAAATCTTATAAATGACAGCAACGATACCAACAATAGAAGGTGCTGATACGAATAACGCCTAAAAAAACTCTGTAAACTAATTGCTCTCCAACTACTACTATAATATAAATAATACGTACAACACGTGCTAGTCTCTTGGCTAGACAAGCCAAAAACAAGTTTGTAACAAAGCTAGATAAGGTAAGTTCAAAATGTTGTAGTTTGATATGTAGCTTTCTTTTTTTTTTTACCTTGATTTTATGACACGGTGAAGGAGAATAGTGAATCCCTTTCTGTCCAGGGCATTAATATAAAATAACCTTGGGGTAACTAGAGAATAAAATCGTGGTAATAGGTTCGGAAAATCAACACCATCTTCAGAAACAAGACGCCAAATAATCCAGAAGCCAAGGAACTTTAAAAAAGTCGTTAAGTACTATTTCAGAATTACTCTTTTAAAAACGTACTGGAGAGCTTCCTTCCTTGTTAAGCGCTTTAGATGCAAATTCAAGCATGAATTTCTTGTTTGTAAGTCTATCTAGGGCGTTCTATAGAGGTTCAGTAAACGAGAAAAGGGCTCAAAATGATCGATAACATACGTGAGCAATTTCCTTCAAAACAGCTGGTAAAATGTCATCAGGAATATCTGATGTGACAAGTTTGAGCCATGCGCGGTAATACTCTTGTGATGAAGGAAGACGCCAACCGCTAACATTTACTGATACACCAATAGAAGTAGCATTTTCACCCTTACTTAAAGCTCTGTAGAGAGAAAAAGGAGGTTACAAACAAGAATCAAGAGTTTAGTTTCGCGTACTTTCTAATCTTCCTTTTTATCTTTGATTGAACAACACGCTCTTCTGTTAATGAATCAAGTCGTGGTGCTATTTAGTGTTATTAATTTACTTCTTGTTTATAGTTATGCTTGATAAACATACCAATTTTAGGACCAAGGAATTCTGAAGGCTCGTGAGTATTTTTTTCATCTGACATTTGAAAAGTAGGTAGTATGAGTGGATCATGCTTAATGTTCTTCTTTGATTGTTTTTTGATAGGACATATATGACTCAGTATGCATAAGGTATTAAGTATAACATTCCTATGTTTTATCATCGTGACTTTACCATACACACCTAAATACGAAGGCGATGTGAGAAGAACAGCACGTGCAATTTAAAATAAAAAAAATGATAAGTTTTACCTAAATCAATTTGTTTTTTCTTTTCTACTCTTGCTACTCTATACAACTCCAGCATTTCTCTATTGTTATAGTTAATTAGTACTCTTCAACAAACAAATAAAGGGTTTATATTTACCTGACACTCTGCATTGCGAAGTGTTTTACATCCCTGTATTGACAAAAAAGTCTTCCGTAAAGCCTTGATTTTTCAACATTAAAATTCTTGTTTAGAATCAAGTTGGTAATAACTTGTGTCAATAGAGCCGGTTTAGGCTCTCCTCCATTATGTACAATCTCGAATCTTGCACGAGAATCAACAACAAGCAAATATTGTATCATATCGACCTGAAAACGCTTTGAGTACAGAACAATAAAAATCAGATAAAAAATTCTGTACCTGGACATTTATTGATTTATCATGAAGTTTTTTGAGTAAAAACGCAACGAACGCGACGTACGCCTTTTGTAAGGCGTTAGAGACAACATGTTGAGCCTTTTGAATTACAACCTGCGAAATAGATCAGGATCGTTACCAAACGTGTGAGGTATTAAATTAGACTTATTCTACGCGTTTTGTAACAATATAGAGGTATTTTATAGCAATGCAATGTCAAATTGAGAAAATGTAAATATGTCGTTTACCGACAGCGTTACGTATACTTACACCATTTTTATCGCGTTTGGGAGGCTTTGGAAAATGTAGGAAAGTGTTTGTGTCGTAGTAATGCTTGAAGACGTCAAACGTAACGTCAATTGCCAAGGTTGATGTAGCAACGTCTTTGGCCTAATATACCGTTTGTTTAAGTGGCGCAGTAACAGTGCGTACCCTGCAATACGCCCACAAGTCCACTATCTTCGTAACATTCGCTTTTGAGCTTTTTATGCTCTTAGCAAGCGTTTTAATGGCAATTTCTGTATTTTCTGTCATGTAAATTAATAACCCTTTGTTACGAGCTGTAGTTTAATAACACAAGAGCCAGTCGCCGTTTTAAATACAGGAAACAGTCGAGAAGAAAAACAGAGAAAATGCGTTGACTTCTGTACAGCAGTTTTTTTGCTCTTCTATTTTTTTACCGAAACTTTACGGCAAACCAGTTACTATTTCAGTTCGTTCACAGACAACAGCAACAGACGATTTCTCGTCAACGTTCGTTAACTAACTATGCGTTGTGGACATCGTCTAAAGCAAACAAAAGCTCGGGCGCGAGATAATCTCGTGTCAGGCGATAATTAGTCTAGAGGCGCTCAGTATTGTTAAAAAGACCAACGTTTTTTATTGTATAATGAAGCTTGCTTAATAAGTATAGCGCAACTCGGTAACGAATATGCTCTTTGCCTTTGCCTTGTTTGCTGACTTGTGCTAGGATAATCTGTAGATGTTGTACCTCGTGACATTGTTTCAGTATTGTTTCGTTGAACAGGCCACCTGTTATTCGTCTTGCTAACTGAACGCTTCATTACTTTTGTGCCAACGTCTTGAAGTCGTCGTGTACTCTCCTTGGCCTCCCATTGTGATCTTGAACGGTATCTTGGCTGGCAAGGAGGTACTGTTTGTTGGAGGGTACCCTTGGATGCTGCGATTGGCACTGTTGTACTGAGGCTTGTTTTTAACCTTTTTGTAGGTTTTGAAGATTGTGTTGGTTGTATACTGTTTCTTCGCTTCTTGTATCTCCCTCTGTATTGTTCGTTGATCTTTAACGGTATGCCATCGACATAAATCGGATACTGAAATTCAGATGGCGTAGTACCTCTCAGTGGTAACCGAAGTGTTCTTGGGAACCATGAGGGGTTTATTGTAAGCTTTTTTGGAGCACTAGGTACGGTTATTTTTTTTAATATAGTTTAAGAAAACACGTGAGAGGTAAAAACGTGATGAATAAACGCGAATAATTCTAAAAAAAAAAAAAAGGGAGAACGTGGCTGGAAAAAAAAAAACAAAAAAAAAAAATTCAGCCACTTTTCCTTGGGTTGCTCCGAAATTTTGTTTGTTTAGTTTATGATAAAGCGGATATTCTAATAAACCGCGACCCGAAAAAATATGTATCGCGCCTTTTCAAAAAGAACAAAGAACTCCACAGCAAAAAAATTACCAAAAACGTTTTTTTACAAAATCACGTGCTTTGTAAAAAAAAAAATTGTAATACCTGCTTGGAATTTGCCGATACTCAAAATTTGCGCTCGTTTGTATGTCGCTGACACTTTGTAGGCTATACACACGCTTTGAAGTGTTGCTGTTTGCCATGCGTCTTGTTTGTGGCCTCGGTGGTGTTTGTATGAAGGTTTTGCATGGATCTGTTCCTACAAGTGTTGGTAGGCTTCCTCTTGTTGGTCTGTATGCCATCATTGCTTAAAAGGTACGAGTTTGTGGATGTGTTGTGTGTGTTGTTTGCTTGTCAAAAAGTAAAATTGTCTAACTTTTAAAAAAAGAGCACGAGAGTTTCTCCTACATAGAACAAGTTAATCAAATTGTGAAGTATCAAAAAGAATAGAAGGATATTGGTTTATAGTACGCGCAGTAATTCCACAAGTTTTAAAAATGGTACAAGACAAGCAAAAGCAATGTTCATTTTTTTTTCTTTATTCAAAAATATCCGCTTTCTATGGTGTGCTGTTCTAATGAACAAAAGCTATGGCTTACCTTCTTTTGCTATTTTCAATCATTCGGTAGTTTAATGTTTGTGCTTCGACGAACAATTTAACCGGAGTTTCTCACGTGTTTATTAATAGGTTGTCAAGGCGTGGAGTTAAAAACCTTGCTTCAAAGTGTGTTCACTTAGTGATTTTTTTACAGCGATACCTCGTCACTTGTATGTCACTCTAATGGTCATCCAATCATATTCTTCTCTGTATTTTCCCTTGGAAAAATTGTTACGGTAAACTATCAAAAGTAACCATCGCATCATCAAAAAATGTAGCTTGAGTTACGAAGTAAAAAGTTTTTTTCAAAAAAGGCTGTAAAAGACTTCCATGATATCAATTAAAATGTCTGAACGTGTTTCATCAAAATAAAAGACTACTAATTCTTCCAGTCACTAAAAAAATAGTCAAGGATATCACCAGAGTGCGTAGTTCTTAAATGAAAGTAACTGAAAGGAAAAAAAAAATTAGGATAATTCTCACCAAATTAAAAAAAACATGTGCGCACTCGTGGAGTTTTGGTAGTGCCTCTACACTTTCAAATCTGGTCTCTGTGATTATAGTGTTTATCTATTCGCTTTATAACATCACCCCACACGCTGTGGGGCTGCACAGTTCCCACGTTTATCAATTCCAAGCTCCAAAGACAATTCAAACTAGACGTAAAACACCAAGACACAAAATAACGCATTGCTAGGAGCAAGCGTACATGCAAGGTACCTACACGTTTTCAAGTATTCGCACCTAAAACTATAGTACACAAAGCAGTATTGTCGTTAAAGAAGTGCCGAAAAATACTACGGAGGAATGCGGGCCCGATAATAGAAACACTGGACTCACATTGCAAGTATACAACATTGGACACACAAGGATCTATAAACAGAACAGTAGAATTCTTAGAACGGCTTCATCCTTGCGACGTGAATCTAGTATCATAGCATTGGACACGTGATTATGTGAGATTATTCGACGCTAGTGATACTACCGGAAGCTTCGTTGTCAGACTCTCTGAGTTAAACAGCAAGGATAATATCTTGAGTGTTTTTGCTGGAAGGGTTTTCAAGCGGGTCTTCGTGTTTCCAGAATATACAGCAAACTGCGATCCCGCCTGAACATAAAGATTTCTCTATGAACCATCCTGCTAAATCACATTGGCGCGATTTAAATAAAGTAGGCCTTGTTCCAACAAAATGAATCAAAAATGTCTAATTTGAAGTACTTCAGTCTCTTTTATAAAAAATCACGTGAAACAAGTGATTTAGCGTAATGCTTTCAGGTGATTAATGCCTCTTGTGTGTATTGAAAAGTTTGACACTATGATACTTCAATGTTACATGCTTTGACGCACAATTATGATGTCAAACTTTTAAAATAATAGGGCTTTCCCAAAGAGCTTGTGTTGTACAACACTGTGGCGTGGATCGCGCCTGTATTTAAGCTTGCTTAAGTCGAATAAAGAAAACAAAATAACACTTTACAATCACACTAATTTTCCGCCAATCAATCGCAGTCAAAATAATCCTACTTTGATTGGCAAATGTTTTGGCAAACAAAGCAAGAGATATCCGAAAACAAAGCCCGAAAAAAAACCCCACTGAGCCTTATAATCATCCTACGATGCCTCGTATGTCAAAATCCTAATCCTCGTTATTTTCTGTAACATTAACTACTCTGCATCATCAATCCTGGTAGTATTTTTTTCCTATAGTACGTCAAATACAACTAGCTATTCAGGCACTGAAGCTAGAACGGAAAAAATACGAATTGGGGTTTTCTGTAATCCCAAAAAAAACTGCAAGATCATCATCCTCAGACTTTTTTTATTTTACTATTTACAAGAGTCACGTTTATACACAAGAGATATATTATAAAGATTCACATACTTCGCTTTGAAACGACATAAAAAAAAAAACTTTACGACTTTACGAAAGTCAACATTAGGCCACAACAACCTTTTCTTGTTTCACGTGATTTTCTTCTTCTTCTTGATCAACAATTGATTGACGTTTATTTCTCTGATTATTCTTTCTCATTTGCCTGAAAGCTTTTAACAAATAATTCGATTTTTCTTCATTAGCAGTTCGTGTATGTCCATCTTTTGTTTTAACTTATTAGTTTTTGTATGAAATTATAAATAGACTAACTATACTACTACTTTGCTGCAAGGGGAGATAAGTTTTTTTTTTGTGTTTTGTACGTACTCAATAGAAAGTTAGATACACGCTCTCCAAACCATCTAGGTTCTTTCAAAAAAGCATCATGACCATAAAGAGAAGATAACTCCTCGTATTTAACATCTCGTCCTATTATGACGTTAAGTTTTCAATTATACGCTTTCTAGCGTACCTAAAGCCTTTAATAGATCGAACAGCTGGCGTTGCTCTGAAGGAGGTATCAGGATATCTCTGTCAACGCCAAGAATTAATGATTCTGCTTGTATCCTCTGAACTCCTACATTGGAATGTTAGTTTTAGCTGTAATGTTTTTTTATGGACAAACTACAAGACCTACCTTCATAGTAAACTCTCGAACCTCGCCCAAGATCGTGAAGGTCCATAGTACGGGATAGTAGTAAGTAGCAGTTAGCATCGAATTTATTTACAAACTTGGCTGCTGTGGTTTCAAGGTACTTTTCGACTTCGAAAGTAGCATTGCCCACATCTAAAAGGCAGTCGTTAGGGTTCATAAATCAACTCAATTACGTACTATATGGTGGTGAAGCGTCCCAGTCGAATCTGTCATTAAATTCATCACGTGATCTGTAACAAAATATACCAAGTTCACGTGCTACAGACATTCCTGTTCATAGGTTTAGATTTTGTTTTCCAATGAGTTGAAGAGCTTATTTTGCAGTACCTTCGTTTGGTTGCTCATTAGGCTCATAGAGACCATCTTTAAATTTTGGATCAGTCATAATAGCCTTACGTTGAATACGGCGTAACGCCTAACAGCAGGTTTTAAAAAAAAGGCACATAAGGACATAAGAATATACGCACAACTGTCCCTGGCGTTGATTTGCCAGTAGCTGAAATACTAACAATTTTGTTTACAATGTCAGGTCGCATTGCAGCTAATTGTACTGTTTGCATGCCTCCCAAACTACTGCCTACCTAATAACAATGTTATAATCAGTGCGACTAATAAAAGCTCAAAATACATACCACATAACAGTTTTTAACGCCAAGATGATCCAACACCATACCGTGCACTCGTGCTTGGTCAGCCGTTGTAATTTGTGGATAATGTGGTCCATATCTAGGAAGAAGAGTTATTTTAGGATTTGGTATCCAAAGTTATGTGGACCACACGTACTGTTTTCCAGTTGTAGGATCAATGCTAATAGGCGACGTAGTACCTAACAAAAACTGTTAAAATCGACATTGGCTTTTTTACAAAGTGCTTCAAGTTTTAAAACAACAAGACATGGTTTACTAACCAAAAGGTGATCCAAGGATAGCAGGACACACAACACGAAAGTAGTCAGTATCAATAGCTTTGCCAGGTCCCAACATTTCTAGATAAAAAATGATTAACGGAAAACTCACTCCGTTTAGAGGTCACGTTTAGACCACACCACGTGGTGTCGTACATACCTTCCCACCAACCTGGTGTAGGGTCTGCTGTCGACGATCTACAGTGTGATGACGCGGAAAGAGCTGGAACCTGTTGTGACGCCGGTTAGAGCTGTGAAGAGTCTATACTTATTAAACATGTACCACTACTACTGTTGGTCCGTTTTCTGGGCCCCATGTCTCATACACGACCTCTACTTCTGGTAGACTAAGTTGTTTTTGAGTTGTGTTAGTAAAAAGTGACTCTAGTACCTTCCGCCAAGCTCTAGATCAATTTTTTGCTATGTAAACGTTTAGTTGACCAGTATTCGCATGTTTTTGAACGTACATCAAATTTTACGCGTTTAACAGCGCCTGTAATAGCGTAACGACGCTTTGTCGCCCGCACGCGGACATGTTTATTATTTACAGCGCGAGAATATCGTAGTCCTATGCCTTTACTAAGCATCTGTTCGTTTTATATGTAGGTGGAGTAAATTCTCCACTTACCCCTGAAAACCGCAAGCTTTTTGTTAAGCGTGCTATTAACAATTTCTAAATTAAGCATAACTCACTGAAAAATGCTTGAACGTTTTCCCAAACGCTGTAATATACTCTGTTATTAATATGTACGCTTATATGTTGTTGTTAAGCAGCATCCAAAAACGTGAAGAAAATTTCTTATCGTTTTTGCCATGTTGCGTGTCACTGAGGCTCCAAATTCTCTTACAACGAACTTAGATGCCGTTGATTGCAAAGGCATAGTCCGTATACTGCGTGGATCAGATGCACAAATATTTTCAGGGTGGAAGGCTCATTTTGGCTTGTATGATGGTTAGCGAGCGTAGTATAGTAAATTTACGCTAATTATGTAAAGAACCAAACCACAATACAATGGAGAAGCTTATTAAAATCATTTCAGACACTCTCGTCGCAAAAAAGAAGCTCCAGGTAGACTAACAGCGTAATTCTTAGTTACTTTCTCACAATTTAAGATTATAATGAGCGGTGCTGGTACATCAGGGCGTCTAGCACACTTTGTAGCACGCGCAATGACGCTAGCAAAAGGAGACGCTACAATAAAATACGACTACCTTATTGCAGGTACGTTACACCTCCTTTCGACGCCCTTGGAGCGTATGTAGCTTACAGAAGTATAAGGTGGAGACTTGGCGTTGATCAAATCACAAGAAGGTGCAGAAGATGATGTACAACGTTCAGTATCAGATTTGAAGTCTATAATTGACGCTTCTTGTGATGCTGTCATGTACATTGGTAAACAACCATTTGGCTACCTCCCAAAACCATAGCAATACTCGACAAAGAACCTTACTTTTTTGTCATATTGTAGGTATCACGTGTGGTCTTTCTGCACCGTATGTGGCTGGTCAGCTAGATTGGTTAATGGACACAATGGTGCGAGATCCCGTTTTGGAGGTTGGGTTTCTTTGTTTTGACGTTCGTTGTGTTAGGAAGATGATACTGATGGTAGAACGTTTTATCCAGTTTTGATGGGTTTTAATCCTATCGCTCTTGCTCGTACCAGAATCATTGAACGATGGACAAAGAGTTTTTCCATTGTTGCAAACAGACTTGAAGAAAAAGCTGGCCGCAACGAAGATTGCTACATACTAAACCCTGTTATTGGACCTGAGGTATTATCCCCAACAAAGTACCACACATTGCTTATAATTTTTTTTTAAATAGAGCCTTACTGGTTCAACAAGAATGAAGAGTGGTAGCACAACTAGTATTTTACTACTGGCACTACTATGTAATGGCTTGATGAACAGTAAAACTGGAGAACAGAAATCACATGTTAGGACATTCTATACATACGAAGATACATGTAGAGCTACATATCTGAATATTAACACCATTGCTGCTGTGGTAGAAGTACGTCAAAATTAAAACACGTGATTTTGTTTTTATTTTTAGCTTAACTAAATGTTGTTAATCTTCTGTTAGTGCGCTGGTACATCCCTTAAGAATAACGGGCATGTGTACTACGTAGGTGCTGTGACAGATATTTCTTTGTCACGTCTTTTTACAAATATTTACTAGGTGAGGGTACACTCGGTATACTAGGCCTGATAGATGCATCAGAATGTCCACCGACATTTGGCGCAAAATACACTGATGTTCGCGGTTTTGTAGTAGGGTACCTGATTTTTCTTTGGCGTGTTTGTTGTTTCTTAAATGGTACACTATCTGACATCTATAAAGGGGTTGGAAGACTCTAGGAAACATAGATGGTGACCTTTCTAAAGAAGGATTTGCTTATAGAATCTCTGCAAACGAATTCGAAAAGAATATTATGCCAAAAATAACAAGTGAAGATACAGTCATTTTCCTCCACAGCGAAGGGTCGAACACCACGGAGCTTACAAGTGTTGCAAAAAAAATAGGCGCTCTCAGTAGTAGCGCACCACATATCGCATCTTGCTACTGGTATATGAAAGATGGAAACAATGTTATCACAAACACTGTAAAGAATGCCTTAGCAGTTAACGTGAAACTCCCACAATTCTCTTGTATGAATAATGTCAATGGATTCCTTGAGTTCTCTGCTAAACTTGTACTCAATGCTATCACAACAGGTGGTCATGTTGTATCAGGAAGGGTATACAAGAACAGGTACATGGCGCTAAAGTTGACATTCATCAACAAATTTATGGCTTTTTGGCTTATTATTCAACGTCTAGGATGATAAACTTGGCTATTAGTAACAATAAGTTATACTACAGAGCTATTGGACTTGTAGCTGATCTACTAGGATTAGAAACAAGCGAATGTGAGACCTGTGTTTTACGTTCTATCTACTTGGTTGATGATGTAACAAAACAGATTAGAGACAACCCAGTATCTCGTCACATCGATGAAGCTTCTAAACGAACTAAAATCGTACCTCTCGCAATGGTACGTGGCCCAGCTCAAAGCGTATTCAAAAATCGACCATTTTTACGTCATTTTTTTTCCCGTATTCCTTCTTACGCCTATCACGTGCCTTGTTATTATTTATATTCACTAACAAAAACCCAAGGTATTGGCTGGATCAAAGTGTACTGTGTCACGCGCTCAGGAAATGTTAAAGAAAGAGCCTATTGTCAGAAATATCATTCTACAACTTGTAGCTCAATAAATCATAGCCCCTTCATCTTGTCCTTTTGAGTGTGAGTGTGTATCGATTTGGTCACATTTTTTTCTTTCCCCTTTTTATTTTTACCGAAATCGGCACGAGAAAAAAGCACACTAACGATCTCCGGAGATGACTGCAGAAGATACGGTACTAGAAAAACTCAAAGAAACAGTAACGTAGGTATGCTTAGAAGTGTTTTAGGATCAAGAGAATCTTGCAGTGCAGGTGGCACTACAAGAGGTCGAAGAAGAGGGTAAGTATAACCACATAATGCTCCGTGTAACGTTGGTGTAGATGATATCCCTGAAGTCGGTCAGTTACTCGGAAGTGATCCTTACAGAGAACTCATACGGAGCCGCGGTTTGAAGGTACCACAGTCGCTTTTCAAGCGAAGCTCGCCGTTTTTAAAATTTTTCGCTTCAACAACTGTGTTTAACGCTTGGTATATAGGGTTACTTTAATAAATTGTGTTATTGGAAGGTATCTACGGAGTATTTTTGTATCTACCACTAACAAAAAAACTTCTAGCCATCAATCTTTGCCTTGCCTATTTCTCATTTTGTATTCTGGAACTTACTACTCATGAGCTTGTTTCGTACGTCTTTCCTTCGACACAACGCCTCTTCAACCCAAACCTCAGAAAAAAAAATTCCTCAAATCACGTGATTCTTGCTAAAAATATCACGTGATTGAGAACCCCGCGATCTTTTTTGGTTGTTGCTAAAAAAATTGTAGTTGGATTCAAGTTTGGACCATCAAAGGGCCTTAGAATACTCAACGTTAATATCTACAAATACGTTGTATTTGTGTGGATCAGTTTTAATGTGTTTGCTGTATCTATCTCGGTTTTCCTTTGTGTTATTCGTATCATACAGTTTGTGATACCTACGCAACGCGTAAGCGCCCTCTCCCTCTTCTACCATCATTTTATTCATTTAAAATTAGGTCGCTTTTTATACTTCTGGGCTTGAGCGTTCAGCTGGTTTTATCACGTGGGGTAAGAGCTTCTTTTGGCGCGAACGCGCGTCGATTAGATTATCGTTTTAACTTTTTTTTCAGCTATAACTGTAAACATTTACTGGTTCAAGATTTTGCCTGCTATGGATCACAAAGGTATTACTTTATCGCTACGTCTAAACAACGCATAAGCTGATAGTCTTTTCTTCTTCTTAAGGTTACAAATGGTTCGATATTGCAACATGGATCCTATTAATTATCGGCGTTACTTGGATGTTTAACCACTTTCTCATCAAAATTTTGATTGGTATGTTGTCGTCTCTTACATCAATTGTGATAATCTCTAATTCTATTATTAGAATGGGTACGCCATAAAGAGTTGATGGAGGTTCAAATCAAAGAACGCTGCATGGAAGCCGTTGATGTAAGTGCCAGAAAAAACTATTTTGATTTTCGGGACAGTTTTTTGCTAACATTTCTTTTAGCACTTGAGCAACTTTGGCACAAAGCAGCTGAAAAAAGATTATGCTATGAATATGTACTCTTACATATCTACTGGTAAAGCAGCCGAAAACGCTTTTGAATTCGATAGTATCGAAGATTGTGTTACTTCAAGCAAAAGGGTACACAAAAAAACTCGATTTCTAAGTAATCTTTTTATTCATCAAGTGTTTTTAGTTCTTCAAAAGGTTTAACCAAGGAAGAAAAGACCCATGCTTCACAGAAGAGGATTTCGTTATTCTCTACGGAGAGGGTTCAACCAGACGTGATGAGGTAAGGATTCAGTCCCATCGTAGACTCGAAGAGCTAACAACACAATAGGAGTTCGCCAAGGACCTATTCCCAATGTTCCGTCAGGTACGTATCTTGACAGACAACAATAGTTATTGACCCCTCTATCTAGAGTAGAAGAGGTAGAATCGATGAGGACGACTTTCTTGGTACGACTTCAACAATAACACTAGAATCTAACGCGCGTTTTAGAGTCAATGATAAAGATGTACAAAGAACAGAGAAGACGTGTTGATAACCTCGAGAATTCAGCTGAGTACGACTTTTTTTACTTTATTTTGAGACAACGCTAACTTGGTTTCTTAGTATCTCTGGTGTAATGTCTCGTACATTGACACCAATTGTATGGTTCATTGCTTTTATAATTTGTTTGTGGGTTGCCGGTCTTGATGTGTACGTTATATCCTGACAAAGAAGAATCTTTGCTGACAGATTTTATAGATACAGTTTGCTTCTTCCATTCTCTGGATTTTTCTTGGCAACTACTTTCGTCTTTGGTGCGTATCTTTTGAGCTACCCTTACAAGATTTCGTCTGACACTCTTTTTAAGGATCAACACTCGCTCAAGCGTTCCAGTCACTCATCTTCTTGCTTTTCGGTAAGTTCAATTTTTTTATTCGTGGAACTTACCATTTTGTCAAAACAGTTGATGCCTTCAATGTTGGTGATTTTATCAAAGTGGACGGTATTGTTGCTAAAGTAGAGACAATCTCTTTGATGGTAACAACAGCAAGAAACCCTGATGGACGTTTGTACCAGGTAAGTTTCAATATCACGGCAACACCGCCTTTTGTTTTGGCGTGGGTTTTTTTTTTTCAAATCCTAAACGGCTAAACCATTATTAGTTCCCAAATCCTGTTCTCTCAAAGAAGGTTATCAACAACCTCACACGCAGTTATGACTACACCTTTAATGAAAAGGTTGGTGTATCTGCAAGCACCAAAGAAGCGCTAATCACCAAACTCGAAAAGGTACTTAAAGAAGCACCTTCCCTTTTTTTTCGATTCCTTGTTTTTTCTTAATACTACTTCTCACCACTACGCGCGTAGCAATGGAAAAAATACATCAGCACCCACCAACAAATGTGGGATCAAGATTCCGCTTTCTTGCGCGTTGGTGGCCTTGAGACAAACAACACATACCAAGTACACTTCTGGGTCATTGGTAAGTTCCAACCATGGGAATTCGCTGGCGGTAAAACTGGATGGTTGAACAAGAGGTCCGACATGTTGAGAGCCATTCGTAAATCCCTCGGAGATGTACGAAAAAAAAAAACTGACTGCCGCACTTATAACATGGCTTACCTCCTTCTTTTTTTCTTATAGCTTGGCATCACATACGAGTTCCCTGTACAAGCTGTTAAGCTCATGAAAGAAGGCGAAAATGCGCCACAACAAGGTGACGACCAAGATGATGATGGAGATGAAGATGATGATCAACAAACAGAAAAATTGATTACAGTTGGCGCTTAGATTTAATCATGACATCAACCAAAAAAAAAAAAACAGAGAATCGAGTATTATTAATAATTTAAAAGTTGAGACTTTCTTTTGAATGAAATAAACTCGGTACACATCACACCTTCACAAACTTTGTGTATTAGAATGGTAATATTTTTTGCCTGACAAATGAAGAGAAGTTTGAGTGTTTGTGAGGTTCCCAAGATTAACCTTACCGTTAAACTGTTGGTCATTGAAACTGGTACTTGGAATGAATCCCATTAGTCCTTCGACGATGAGCGAATGTTGCTCCAGATAGTGCCACAGGGTTGTCTTCTGCGCGAAGGGAATCCTCATAACCTTTAAATCATCAGGGCTTTGCAAATCATAAGGAACATTTGGCTGGTTTAACAATTAGTTCACCTAAAAGTAACGTGCAACGGTCGTTTTCTACTTTTCCGAATATCCTCCAATTCTCCTTTGAACAATACGAAATGAGCATATACCCATCTTTAACGTAAGTACACTGTGTTGGAGCAAATGAAATCACCAAATAAACTACAACTGGTTTAACAGAATTAATGGTTTTGATAATGTTGCTAATCCAATACAGTTTTTTAAACCGTACTACACCTTTCATTTGTCTCAAATCAAAGGCAGGCACCCACTGTATCAAAGTAGATGTTTGCGAGCATGAAAAGAAGTACGAGTCTTGATACTAGCAATGGTAGCGATACCAGAAACCAACCTATTCAAACTGATGAAAGAACAATTTTTGAAAACTAGCACTCTTTTTGGGAAGATAAGTAAAAAAGGGTGCTTGGGATGAAGGGTAAAGTTTATTACTTTAAGGAACAGACACGTTGTCTAACAAGATCTTTCGACTTCACAGTCATCAGTGTCTGAGTTGGTTTTACAAACATCTCTTCCACTTCCACCTTTGACATCTGGTTCATTTCCGACATTACAAACAGTGATTCTATCTCTTCCTGGATATACAAATTAATATGAAGACATGCAACAATCTAGGTTTCTTTTGTACTTACCATCATCACCGTTTACATCTCCATCAACCTCAGAGATACCAACTAACCTGATCTTGTCATTTCCGTCTTCGCCGTTAACATCTCCATCTACAGATGATGTGCGTCCAGATCCGAATATGTGGTCGTTTCCTTGTCCTCCTTTGATAGATCCATCGATTTCAGTGTTTACAAATGAGATACAGTCGTTTCCATCATCGCCTTTTAAACAGGTTAGAAATAGTTGTAATGGTGTCAGTGACGACATGATCATACCTAGAATATCATCGTCAAATTCTGATTCCATTGCATCCAAGCAATCATCACCTGATCCCATCTCACATTTATCTGCTGAAGTATCGACAAATGAAAAACAGTCATCTCCATCTAAACCACAGTACAATAAGTAAACGTTGTCTATTCAGAACTGATAAAGAAACAACATACCTCCACCAATGACGTCATCATCAATATCAGAGTTTGATGAAGAGAAGAAATCATTTCCTGATCCGAGTTTAATTTGTTCAGTCTCTGCATCGTTTGTGAGTGTCACACAATCTCTACCAGATCCTATTGATCGTCAGTTATCACATTATTTCAAATTGGAAACTGTGAAGGTTTAGAACACGTACCAGTATTGATTTCACCTTCAACTTCTCCATTGTCGATTTCAACAACATCATTTCCACCGTTTGACTTGATACTTCCACTCACTTTGCCTCCTCGCTCAACGCGGACACACAAAGGATTGTTTCCTTGAGATAATATGTCGCCATCGACTTCACCTCCAGCTGTAACGATAATACAACGGCCAACGATGTCGTCTTGAACAAACGGTAAGATAAAATGCAATGGAAGGTAAGTGTACCGTCTCTTTCGTTGTCGACGACAATACAGTTACGTGTAAAGTCACAGGTGTTAGGACATGTACAGCTTGTACAACATCTTCTTGCTTGAGCCGAGAATACGACACAAGAAAGATAGATTGCAACGAATAGTACGAATTTTTGGTTTGTTGTCATGCTTTTGCAGTTGTTGTTTGTTGTTTGTTATTTTATGTTTTATGTTTTATGATTCAGTTTGTTGTGATTCAACGTATCAGGTTTTGGTTGTGAAACCCAGATTTGAGTAACTTTCACGTGATTTATTCACATGAATAGATAACATCAACATTTTAAGATTGTCTCATTCGTACCGTTTTCTCTTATCTAGTTGTTTGATCGCTTACATTGTTCGTTGGGTGACCATTTTAAATCAAAAAAGATAAAAAATAAAAAAAGTTAAAAAAGGAACACACTTTGGGCAAAATTACCTTGGCGCTCCTAAGAAGCACGAGCAATACATGGTCAAGTATACCCATGAACTCGTAACAACTGTTTCTTTAAATCCGATCTTGCACCGACAACAGAAACCACGTGAATGGTTTGATCTTCGTCATGTTTGACAAAGAATAAATTCTCCGTTATCCCCAAATCTCTTTAAAATCGACTGAGGGTTAATACTTCACAGAGGTTTTTTTATCTTTTCTTCGATACACAAAATGAGGAAGTTCCAATCTCCTACAGATATTCATGCGTTTTTTTTGTCTTCGGCTTTTTTTCTCGCCCATCCTCTGCCCAATATCGTATTGGGTATGTACACAGTATGGTTATACTTCAATAAAGTAGAATCTGTTGCACATGAAATAACAGAAAGCAGTCATTGGTTGTTTATCATCGCAATCTCTTGCCACGTAACTCTTGCTAATGTACTACTTCAGTAAGAGGAAGCTTGATAGGTACGTACCACAACATGGTTCAAAGTATCGCTGACGCTCCACAACGGTCATGTTATAAGCCAACTCTTGCAAATTCTTGCAAGCCTCTCTTCTAAACTGTAAACTCCTCAAAACAAAAAAAAAGTAGGATCAGAAATCCGAAAGCCAATATCTCAAACCTTAGCCCGCTAAGGCACCTCACCCCCACGAAGCTAATATCAGCCAGACAATATTATAGCGATAACACAATCTGGCGACATACAAGACTTCACCATGGGGCAAGGTAGTGTCAGCCTGGACTGAGCCGTAGTCCTGAGAACAGTTTTACGAACCTACCCACAGTAGAATAAATCAATGCACTTTTGTATTTCACATTTCTGTTGTGAAAAAATTGTGGTACTAGTAATATTCCACCACAGGGTGCACCACGAGGTTTTAGAAAGCTATTGTGCAAAGAGTATTTTTAGCAATTGTGTTTTTGTGTTTTTTGACTAGAATTGCATGGAAGCTTACTGAGATTGTGTTCTAGAGGCTAGTGAGTTGTTGTGAGGTTTTTTAAGTTTGTTTGCTCTCATTTGTTTTGTAAATGGCGAACCAGGCTTCTACTACCTCGAATCAGTATAAATACCCATTAGGAACAACACTTTTGTAGGAACAAAATTAGGAACAGCAAAAGTTGAAACGTGTTGATAAAAATGTACTGCCAGTAATAAAGGAAATCAAGGGAGCATATGACGTTTGTCTAAGTGGCCTAAAGAATCTTGGCTAAAACATCCCGAGTAACTCTTTCGACAAACCTTTCTCCACAGGCCGAATGGTAATGGCTAATGACGGAACACAAGAAAAACTCTTTTTAGACCATCGTTTCATAAGAATGGCACAAGTCACCATGGAGGTTTTTAAACGTTTTAGTAAGTTTGATCCATTGCAGTGACAGTCGCGTCTATTCCAGCTGCTCCTCTATTACGTGTTGCAACACAGTAGAGGTGCTGGAATGTAAGGAAAAACCAAGAAAACACATGTGAATATATAAACTGCTGTATATTTCCGCCACCAAGTCACTGCCTAAAAATAAGCCTTTTTATTGAGTTTAAGCGACTAGGTTTAGACACGTTCATTGTTAAAAAGTGATAAGTTTACAATTATTTGCCATTAGGGGTTTGTGCGCTACTCCAAGCTAAGGAGCTCTCTTTTATACGTCCCAAATGGTTCAAATAAACATATACATCACTTCCAAAACCATCCATACTAAGCATATCCAAGTCACCTCCAAAATAGCGTGCATAAACACGTGATACTGGTAATCCAAAACCTGTAAACGTGTTATTTTTCCCTGTTATATTTTTTTATTGCAGTTTAATGTACCATATCCTGCCATTGCATCGTGTGTTGTTGCAGTGGAAGGTTCTGTAGCCTCTATCAATAATCGTTAGTATGCTATCAAATATTAACATATCGTAACCTGTGGAGATGCCATCCATGTTAGCTGTGGTATAGAAGTAACTAAATCAATATAAACAAAATAAGCAAAAACTTTGAATAACATACTCCCAAATCTTATCAATATTGCTTCGCTTTATGCCACCCTTTGAGTTTTTGAGTATTAAAACACTAAAAGCTTAAATCGTACCCCTTTATCATGAACCTTGAGAGTTATATCTTCCTTACCCTTGGCAATGATAATCTTGACAGGTGGTAGATCCTAAGGCACTTTTAGCAAACACAAAACAAAATCACAGGGCACGTACGATTTCGCCTGAATGGTGCTCCAATGTAGCTCGTAGAGAATTCTTGAGCAATTCGAATAGGATATAATACAAATGAGAATCAGGAAATGAAAAAGTTTGGTTCAGTTCTCCAAGAACAAGAACCTCAGGTGACTCTCTATAGGAAAAAAGAAAATAATAAGAATACCAATAGGTTAAAGAAAAAGCTGCTAAGCTACCCATAAGTTAACTCGCATATGCTCGTAGCCTCTCCAATAGCTACAACGGATTAAAGTCATAAAAAAGTATTATGTTTACCTTGCTCAGCGACATGTGCTGGATTACATTCCATTTGAATTGCACCTACATACCCAGGTCGAGAGAATTTAGGATCATCAACAAGGCTGAAATGTTGAATCTAAAAGCACCATAAACAAGAAAGGAAATCAAATTAGGTGTCATTTTACACGTGTAAAATATTGAGTTATTAAAAAAAACCCTTACTTGTAACATATCTGTACTCAACCTACCATTAACAAAGGTGTCAATCATCGGTTTGACTCCAGATTCCATAATCTCTTCAAAATGTTAAATGAGGTAAATTTGGTAAATGAAATTGGTGGGAATTTATGTGGTACCATTCGAATGTTTGCCATGTCGTAGAGCATGTTCATGAAACCCACGTGCTAGAAGAGGTATCGCATCTTTAAGTCGCGTACGTATTGTTCTTACAGACTCAGTGAATTCGTCCATTTGAGCCACTACAACACAGTTTCTGTTAGTTTCTATTGAATTCTAGAATTTCTTGCCTGTCTCTGGGTAAGGCAACTTTAGAAGGTCATCAAAACTCTTAACGTAGTTATCACGAAGCGTATTGACGCTCACCATATCTAACCACGCTGTCAGTAATAAATCTACTCAAACGTGCTCAGAAATCAAACCTGTTAGTCTCCCAGGTAAAGCATTCAATAGGGTAATGCTCTTAGCGTATCTGACGCGAAGTTCATTATGCTACAAAACAGTTAAACTTTTGTTATAACGTTATAATTTCGTAGTCGTACAAGGAACTGACACGATATCTTAGCACTCTCGGGAGTACTTGAAACCGTTAACATGTAAAACAAGTCACACAGCGTACGGATTAGTCCCAAATTTAACTAGGTCACGGAGAGATACTCTATAACGCTCCTGTTGTCCGTATGAGCGTATCTGGGAAGCCAACCGTGTACTAGCACTTATCATGATGGCCAACAATTAGAGAAATAAAGCTTTCTGGATTGTTATGGCGTGAACTACTCTTTTTGGCTTAAGTCATTTGTCACAAAACGTTAGCAGTTCCAAGTCAAACTTACGACGAACAAGCAACTAAGCGAATGTTTTAAGGATACTAAAAGTAAGCGTGTCACGTGCGCAAACCTAACATGCAAGAAATGATGGTAAAACAAGTGAGCCATAGAGAACTTAGACTCAACTCTAAGCTTGTAAAGAGCCACATTAGTATTTGTTTAAGTACAAACCAAAGACCAAGGTCTTAAGTTTTTGTACAACAGTTCTACTTTAAATCTCAAACAAATCATAACAGCTACGGAAAGAGCCGCCTTCGCAGCTGCGTAATCATTACAGTTAACACTAAGTAGATTGCGGCTTCGATAAGCAATTCTAACCAAGCTGGGCTATTTATGCCTATATTGTCTATTGTCGATAGACACAACATGGCACACCACCTAGAAACGGAGACCATACACTGCAAATCAGTTGTTTTATTTGACAAAACTGCGAGTACGGCAATGTAACTCCTAGCGCATCATGACGCCAAACCTTGGTTGTTCCTTTACAGACAAGTAAGTTCCTCATGAAACGCTTCTCAATAATATTACCTATTTAAAGCACTAGCGTCTTGTAAAACTGCACAATACCGAAAGACGTTCTGACTTTTCTCCAAACAATCCCGAAGTTTTTTTTTTCCTTATTAATATCACGTGATAAACTAACAGGATCTAGATGTTCTTTTGTGCTTGGATAGATTTTATGGTTTTATTCCGCTATAATTCACAATAACAGCATATACGCCAGTGATCAAAAGGAGGTAGTGCCCTAACTGCGCTGAGTTTTTGTCACTTCCAAGCAGAAGTTCCTTTATAACTATTTAGTCTCTATTCTCATACAAAACGAGCATACTCATCTGTGACGATTATATATCGTTTAACTATTGTTACGTCTGCCTTGTGCGTGCATCGTAACAGAAGTAAAAGATCGTGCACCAGAATCCCTTTACAAATATCAAGGTAACGCAATGAAGTTATTGAAAGGCTTCAGTGGCGTATTTTGGCAGTTCGCAATCTCAATTTCTTTGTTGGCGTTAATTGAAGTTCTCAACTTACGTTTGAGACCCTCGTTGAAAGTACCTTATAATCAATACTAAACATAGTGTGGGATAGCGGAGCAATTGTGCTTCGCTCTAAGGAAGGGTGGAAGGCTTCGTGTGTTTGTGATATTTCAAGATTAATAAAATTCAATACCAACGTAGTACCTATCTTAAGGGGACTTGAAACTTCCTCTTGGCGGCAACTACACGCCACAAAAAGCAAAGACAACACCAAATTACACCCTTTTTTTTTATTTTCGTAAGCAATCTATTTGACTATCTCTAAGATGACACATAAACCACCTATGGTACGTATTTATATTGTTTAGATGACTAAAATTAGCACGAATCTGTTTTGACCGTCCGTTTCGTACTTTTGCTTTTTTTGCTTTGTTCAAATTTAACTGTTGCATACTCAACCTCTCCCAGATACGCCGTAATGCTAGCACGCGGTTATTCAGGCCATTAAGTTTGCTATCAGCAATTAACGAGGTAGAAAATCTTGGGCGCTCGCCAACAGGCCAAGATACATTTAAAACGATGAATACAAGGGATTGGATCAAAAACCAAAGCTCTGGTGGTCGAAAGCGGTCGGCTAGTGAGGGTGCCTGTTTTGATAAGGTTAGATTGGTTATAAATGCATAATGCGTTTAAAAACAAATGCTAAAAAATTTGTACAGAGCTGGGACTATGCTTCCAACAAAACACGCACATTAGTAGAAGAACTCGCGTACTCGACTCAAGGATATGATAGCGAGTCTATGGCGTACGTTTACTTGATTAGTAAAACAGTTTTGTGGGTCCTGTTTATTTAAGGGTTTCTCTATCCTAAATCAAACATACAATTTGGTATTCACCGGTTATGTATTAAAAAAACGTTTAGTGTTGATGATCTTGATGTACAAAGCGCATTCGGCAGTTTTCAAGGTATCTTTTTACGGAAAGAGGGTCTGCCTCTACTTTAAAACCACAAAAGAACGACTTCGTGCTAATCTGTTTTATACAGAGTCCTCTTTTGAAGATGACACGTCAGATGATAGTACTACGCCACCGTATTCGCCACGACATGATAATAGCAATACGAAATTACAACAACAGTGGAAAACAAAAAAGTTGGACAAAAATGGTACACACAAGCAGCGAATGAGCAGTGGTCGCACAACTGCGAATACGCCAAAGAAAAAGGCACGTAAACAGGTTTATGGTTTTTTTGGTGAACTGAATCACTTTTTGGTGTTGTTTATACCCATCACACTGTCACAACTCAATTAAATCAACTAACACAATGTAGAGAATTGCTATCACTTATACACGAACAGCAGAGGGTAGAAGAATTATTGATAAAGCGACATTGACGCAACTTGTAGAATTATACGCCGTTGAAGCTCAAGGTATGTATACTCGCGCGTAGATCGTTGTAGTGCCTCTTGTTTTTGTTTCGAATATTTCAACCACAAGTAAAAAAGTGAAAAAAAAAAGTACAATAATTCAATTTCTGATGCACAAATAAGATAATGCTTCGATTCACCACTTGGTATTGGCAATTGGTAATTTTGTAGAGCCATTGACAGTGTTTTCAAAGTTTATAGACTGGTACGTAAACATTTGTTATTATTTGATTTAATTTTTTTTTTGGTTTTTATTTTTGTTGTTGTTTAAATTTTTGCTGAGAATTTTCTTACTTTTGATGTCTAAGTTTCTGGCAATCACAAGAAAAAGTTATTGTTTACATAATTTCTGACTTCTGACAATTGATTTATTTAGTTTTATGAACCCTCCTGTAAAAGATAAGGACGATGATAATTTAATCCAAGTAGTACGATTTCGTATTATCAACGTCATAAAAAAGTGGTTGGAAATCAGTTTTTTCCACCTACAGCTTTCAAATGCTTTTAAACGCGTTCTTGCTGAATTTGTTCAATACCTGGGCAAGCACCATCCAGCTCTACGCGAAATAATTGGAAAAGTCTTACAAGGAGTACGCCACACTATCGCTCCTTTAAAGATTCTCATTGGATTGCGTAGGCGCAAGAAAAAAGCGGACCAATGGTAAAGTACCAAGGTGGATCCCCTGCACCGCGACCAAGAAAGCCCAAGAGAAAACTTCGAAAGGGTAAAGATTGGTCTTTGCTTGATTTCCATCCAGTGGAGATTGCAAGGCAGCTCACTTTAATCGACCATGCGAATCAAAGGAAAATACTTCCTTATGAATTCTTGCAATGCCGATGGACGAAGCGACAATCTCCAAATATCCGTGCAGCAACGGATTATGTCAACAAGGTATGATAATAGAAAACAAAAAAAAAAATCACCTTTCTAATCACCTTTTTTTTTAGTTATCTTATTGGCTTGCTTATCAAGTTGTGCATCAACCCAGCTTAAAAAAGAGAGCTTTAACGCTGAGTTTGATTGCGAAAGTAGCAAAAGTACGTTTGTTACTCTTCTTACCCTTTCTACGGGTGTGTTTTATTACCAATATTCATTTATTTTTAGTGTTTGTTGAGTATGCACAGCTTTAATTCTTTAATGGCTATCTACTTGGCTCTCAATTTTGCCTCTATTGCTCGCCTTACACAGACATGGAAGCTTATGCCTAACAAATACTACGTGCTTTGGAAAAAAATCTCGCGACTGATGTCGCCACGTAATAATTTTAAGAATTTCCGGGCATATTACTCTGGTAGAGAACCACCAATTGTATTTTGCTTAGGTACGCACTCTCCACGAGATTTTTTTTTTGGTTGACGAAGTTCATTGTTTTTAACGCTACGCGTTTTCGTTTTACAGCTCTAACGGCTTTGTAGAGATTGTATTGAAGGATCTATTGTTCTATGAGGACGGTACAGAGAAAATTGTAGATGGTGATGGTATTATAGATGTTAATACAATGGAACGGATAGGTGGTATACTTGATCATATACGTCACTGTCAAGAAAGACCATATAACTTTGATGAAGAACCAATTCTTCGAGATTTTTTGTTGAATATCCGAGTCGTTTCTATTGAAGAGCTTGATGCTGAATCACAGATAAGAGAAATTGGCTTAAACTTTGCCAGCATAGGACAGGCAGGAAGAGGCATGTCTTTGGATAGTCAACTGGCAAAACAACGCCAACCAAAGATGAAAAAGTATTATTCTCCGCGAAACAGCACAATTCATGTTTCAGGATCTTCTAAAAAGCGAAGGGACGATAAGAGTAAATCTAGAAAACGCAAAAAGAGTTCACATCCGCTTGTCCCTTCACCACGGTCGCGTTCTAGTGTTGTATCTGTTGACGATGAATAAGAACAAAAAAACCCAAAAACACCAAAAACGATTTGCTTTTTGTTATCGCGACAACAACCTAAAAAAAAGAAACCAAACAACGCCCAAGACATTGTAAATATTATTAATCCTTAATTATCTTGTACAGTAAAAAAATGTCTCGGTATTTTTATTTTGAGCACGTTTTAGTTTTACTTCAAAAAACCCCGAAACTTGCAAGTTATCGATATTTTAATTTAACGTTAAGCACTTTTAATGACCAGTACCAAGCACGTGAGTTTCTACGCTTAAAGTAATCCACAAGAATACATGATTAATGTGATAGCTTACAGAATCTCACAGGGTTACCATCTCGAAAGATTAGTGCTGAAACACAACTGATAGTTTTGTTTTAGTTCAAGATTTATTTGATTTTTTTCTAATGATGCGCCTGCTTTTTTTACTTTCCTTTGAGCTCGACAGTGTATATATCATAACGCTTCTGTTTTGATACTGGTATCTGCTCCCTTACTTGATCAATGTATGAAGGGTCAATATCCGCATAAATAATATCTTCTTGGTGCTCTGTAGTTGAAATAACTTCTCCCCAAGGGCTTACAACTGTACTATGTCCCCATGCGGTATAAGAAGCTTTTTCGTCTCTGGCTGGAGATACAGCAGCTACATAAATCTGGTTATCAAGAGCTCTACTCCGTTGAAGGAGTTCCCAATGCGCAGGACCAGTAGTCATGTTAAATGCGCCAGGATAGCATATCATTCTAACTCCTTGCTTCGCTGCAACCATAGCGAGTTCAGGGAAGCGTATATCGTAACAAATAGCCACACCAACGGATCCAAAGCCTTCAACTGGGAAAGAAGTGACACTTGAGCCAGGTGTCAATGTCTTGGATTCTGTTCAAAAATAACGTCAGACATTGTCATTGTTGTAAGTGTACCTTGAAATGTCATTTTGCCTGGGATGTCAATGTCGAACAAATGAATCTTTCTGTGTTTGCCTTTAACGTTGTTAGTACGCGTTTACTAGTATTTTTAAGAACCTAGAAGGTCTCCTTTTGGGCCGTAGATGAGGCTAGTGTTGTACAACTTGTCACCTACTCTTTCAGGGATAGAACCTAACCTGAGTTATTGAGAGTGCTAGCGGTTAGGTATGACGCACCACCAATGAGGTAAATAGAGTTGGAAATTGCTGCGGCTTTTAGCATTTCGCTAGAAGGTCCAGGTATCTCCTCGGCGTACTCAGGGAAGTATGAGTTGCCATATGGACAGTTAAAGCACTCCTGAAGAAAAGTTTTAACGAATTTATATTGAAATATTGCCATACAGGAAGGCACACGATCTTAGCGCCTTTCCCGGCAGCAATTCCAATTTTTGTTTTAGCGTTGGAAAGGTTAACTTTCTTGTCAGCCTGTACACTCAACTGAATACCCGCAAACTTTAACATACTCTCGCTACCGCAGTGTTACAGAGAAATGTTAAGCGACAGAAAGGAGCTCAAGTCGCTTTGATTCCCATGAGAAAGAATACTCACTCTGTACGCGCGTACAATATGTTACGGCTACACATCAAACAAATGTCAAACTTTATTTTTATTCTTGGTCGCTCATCCGAATTCTTCTGGTTCTGTGACCTCCATTGGCACAGGAACCTCCTCTACTATCTTGGCTTCCTGGACAACTGGATTGGCACCAGGTGGAAGGTTTTTTCTGATTTCTTCTGGAATCTCGTCGGCGCTCTTCTCCTTTACCTTTCTGTCAGGATACAAACCACCTTCAGAGGATTCAATTGTCTAGACACCAAAGCGGTTAACGATTATTTTAAGAAAGAACGCGAAATTTGTCGTCAATACCTGTAACATCTTGGAGTATGCCTTTTGTTGCTTTGCCTTGTGATTTTGGAGCTTTTTACGTAATTTAGCGTATTCCTCGCGTATTGGCTTGCTCTTTGGATTCTTTTTGTATGCTTTTACAAAAGCGTTAATTTCAAGTGTATCACAGATGGTAACTTACCTCTTACAATATCTGCCTTTGCTTTGTCTAAATCTCCAATCTCGTTCCAAGCTAGTTTCATTTAGAGCACTACACGACGTACACGAGGCCAACCAGTAACCCAATTTGTTGAATTTGGTAAAAGGAACTGGTCTACAGACATACCTTTTCCACGCCTGTAGATTGCTTTGTTGTTTTCAGGGTCCAGCTTCAGTACAGCATCTGTCTTGACAATCACTTTTTCCCACTTCTTCTCGATGATGTAGCAAGCAGCTTGAGCGTAAGGGTCAGTTTATCGAAGCGGTATTTCAACGGTTTACCCATGTTATTGCTTGTGCCGATTGTTAGTTGCTTCACTTGCTCTTTTTGTTCATCGGTATACGTTTGCAAGCCTCGTAGGTAAAGAAAAACTTGATTGTATCTAAACAGTGCATCCTTTTCTTATGTGTTAGTAAGGCATACGTAAAGTCAATAGGTACCTTGTAGGCTTTTTTTTTGAAAAACTCGTTTCCTTCAGCTTTTAGGTCGTTCGCTTTTTGTAATTTTGATGTAGCTAGTATGTTTTAGTAACAAGACACTTGGATACGTACCGTACAATCGCCTTCATTCCCTTGGTACGCTTGACCTACTAAACCAGCAATCGCAGAGTTATCCATGTTGTTTAGAGTGGTTGTTTTGAATTAGGGTGTTTGTGTTTATGTGAAATTTCAAGACTTAACTTTTTTGCTTTGAACGATATTTTTAATCTACCCACAGCTATACCAGTACCATGGCAGAAGACAATACTACAGTAGGGAGTCTTTATCCTTCAGATGCTTCAAAATACAAGTTAATAGAGCAAATTGGCAAAGGAGGTAACAAGAATGAGGTGTGGAAGGCTGAATGCACATTAACGGATGGAAAGACCGAAACTGTCGCTGTTAAGATTATCAATTTAGAGGACATGGAAGAAGCCCATTTGAATAGGGTTGTGGTGCGCATATAACAAAACGATCGATTTTTTTTTTAGAAGTGTATTGTCCACTGACACTGCACCCGCCAGAAAGAGATTCAAATCATGAATATGTGCAAGCACGCCAATCTAATTGCGTATCATTGCTCTTTTGTGCATAAAGACCAACTATGGCTAGTTATGAGGCTTCTAGAAGGTTAGTGCGCTACATCGCGCTGCGTTGTTTAAATGGGGACTTTGCTAATATGTCCAAACCATTTAAAAATCTTCTAACATCGCTTTAGGCTCATGTCTTGATATAATGCGTTTTAAATACCCAAACGGCCTTGGAAACCAAGAGGAGCTTGTTGCAACAATTTTAAAACAAACTCTCGTTGGGTTAGTCGCACTTCATGATGAAGGGCTACTTCACAGAGACGTCAAAGCAGGTATAAATAAACCAAATTATTAACAAAACACGTTACTGACCAAAAAAGGTAATATCCTCGTCGACGAGAGTGGTCGCATTTGTCTTGCCGATTTTGGCTTTTCTGCTATACTTGACTCGCACGATGAGCGTCGTACAACATTTGTAGGCACACCATGTTGGATGGTACGCACTTGTGGTATTTATTTATTCAGTTTTTTTTTTCAAAAATACAATTTTGGGTTTTTTTTTGATTTATTTTTTAACACCGTTGTATGTAGGCTCCTGAAGTGCTAGACCCTGAAGAAGTACGTAAAAACTATTTAATTTGACATAGAAGAACTAATAAAGTGTATCAGTATAAAGGTTATGATAGACGTGCTGACACATGGTCTTTGGGTATTACCGCCATTGAACTTGCTTATGGTCGTGCACCTTACGCTGCTTCTTTGCCTATGAAGGTCATTGCACAAGTTATAAAGAACCCACCACCTTCATTGACGAATCCTGATAATACAAAAGACAAAAAGGAAGAGCGTCCTAAGTTTTCTAAGAGCTTTCAAAATTTTGTTAGTGCGTGCCTTGTCAAGGATCCTAAGAAGAGGTTCGTTCTATTTTGGAAACTATTTGCTTCCAATGTGTCACACTAACCACGTGTTTTTTATGGATACAGAGCTACTACTCAAAAGTTACTTGGACACAAGTTTATTACCAAGGCTTCAAAGCTAGGTGACTCGTTTATCAAAGATGAGCTATTAAAAGATCTTCCACCTATTGGAGAACGCTTTAAAGAGATTTATTTACCTCCTTCAAAGGGAGGCAAAAAGAGAGGGTGCGTGTGCTGTCCGCTGAAGATTTTTTTTTAATTGACGGGTTGTAGTGGTAAGAAAGGAGGCAAAAAGAAGGGCTCTGATAGTAATAAAGAATTTTGGGACTTTGACGCTTTGGAAGAAGAGATTGGCAAGAAGTGAGCCACGTAGAAATCTTCCGTAAAGGGCTTCTTCCTTCTTGATTACATGTACATGACGTCCCAAAAAAAAATAGTAAAACACAGTTAGTGGCTTGTCTTTTGTACACTGGTGCGTAAAGCCGCTGGAGTAGTAACGGCAGCTGAAAAAATATTGAGACAACCGACAACGTTTAAGCCAGTTTTAGCTTAAATTCAGTTCCAGCGACCTCTAACAACCAACGAAGCTAGTGTAAATTCACCATGGCAACGAAGGTATCATCGACTCGTATCTTTTACAACATAGATGCTATGAAGCACTATGTTTACGGCAAAATTACGCCTGGCAAGTACGTCGACACCGTTGTCGACCCTCGTGCACCATGGAAACCTCCATCGCAAGCTTTGCAAGTCGCTAAGGCCACTCCACTCGTATACAGAAATATACATCCATTGAGGGAACTTGCAGGAATATGGCGATGGTACGTGCGCATGGCGCGCTATTAAAACAAAAAAACAAAATATTGATTATTTTCCTTAGGTATACATTCAGAGCATATTTTTGCCCACCTTTGAAAGGGTACGGCATCGTATTAGCGTTAATTTGTTTTTCTAACCTAAATTCTTAGTGGTGTTCGCTACCTATACGGTATTGCTCCTTTCCTCCCTTACGTCATGGTTTTCATTCATGGTGGTACTGGAGCTAAGCCAGTTACACTCGATATTGAATGGAAGCGTGCTACCAAAGCCATTTTAGATAACAGACAAGCTGAGCCTTTTATTCGGTACACACTACCTTTTTTTTTATTCGCTCACTTGTTTAAAAAAGACTAACGCCTTTACCCCTCTTAGTCGCGAATATGGTTTCTTGCCTAACTTGCCACACGAAGAGTTCTTCCCACAAGACTTTTAAATTGCATCAACACCCCTTTTTCTTTAACTTGTACAACATGATACAATATGGTATTTAAAGCGTCATTTGGTAACTAGCTGTGTCATTGTATTTTACTGGAGTTGACGTTTTGTTTTTGTCGTTGGAATTGTTCAAAAAACTCGTAACTCAAAAATTTGCGTTCTAAAGTGTATTAACAGTCATACGTCTGTACTGTGAGTATTTAGAAAGCGCGTAGTACGTGTGTATAATGGCAACTAGCAATGCGGTACGTATTTTGGTGTTACATAGCGCGAGAATGACAGTATAGCAGTTAGAAGGGTACCTACACAAGAAGGGAGACAAGGGTTTTGTTAAAGGCTGGAAAAAACGATACTTCAAGCAGGTAACTGCCACTGGCATCGCGTATCTGCAATTACGCAGTGTTGTTGATAGTAATTGACACGCAATCTAGAGAGGCGATAAAGTGTACTATCATGCTGAAAAGGATTCTTCAGGACCACCAATATCGTTTATAGGTCCACTAGCTCATTTTCAACAAACCGTTTCATAACTGACAAACTAGACCTCAATTTGGTAGAATCTGTAACAATCAATGATAGCCTCGTAAAAGGAAACAGTCCATCTGGAAGAGGTTTTCAGGTAAACATTGCTTGGGAATCGACTTTCTTTATTGTACAACTTTGTTTTTTTAAACTTTTTCCAGATTAACGTTCCTGGACGTCAATATCTCCTCATAGCTCCGGATGACACTCAAGTTAATAAGTGGGTTGGTGGTATAAACAAGTGCATAGCCAAAAAGGGCGACAACTCGGAGGAGAAGTTGCAACAGGTATTGTACTACCACTCCCAGTTTTTCCAATTGATTTGTGGCTCATTGCGTTATAGCTTCAACAACAGCTGATTATGACACAAGAGGAGAACCAGAAGAAATCTGATTTGATAAGCGACTTGAAGCGCCAGTCAATGAGCTTTCAAGATGCTGATAGGGCTTCAATGCAAGCCAAGGCAGAGGTTGAGAGATTAAAGGGAGAACTAGCTAGAGTAGAATCAGAAAAAGATACAATAATCAGAGGCGAGTTTTACTATTGCTTGTACCTGTTTTAATTGCTCTATCAGACCTTAAACTAGAGAAAGAGAGGTTAGTCGCACAGAACAAGCGATTTGAAGACCAGGTATTCACGTACGTCTTCGAGAATTCGTTCAAAAATGTGGTTTTGACTTGACTGTTTTTTAAGGTTGACATCAAAGAATGAAGTACTCTCTTCTGAACTTAATCGTTCTGAGAATAAGGTCCAGTCTTCTGTTTCAGATGATAAAGAGTACCAGGTAAGAATATCATTTATTTTTATCTTAATATCACGTGTTTGTCTCACAGCTTTAAAATAAGGAAGTTGTATCAGCAGCACGTGCTGCTAGTATCAAACACGAAGAGGAGATTAAAGCACTTCAACGTAATATTGAACTCGCTACAGAAAGACATGAAGTGACTGCAGCAGAGCAAAAACTAGCAAAAGAAGCAGCTGATGAACGCGAAGCAAAAGAGAAGCGACTTGCCGAAAAAATAGATTCTCTCACTTCACAACTCACTGAAGCCAAGACTACCATTGATACTCTTCGCAAAGAAAAAACAACAGTGGCGGATGAGGCTTCACAACACCTCCGGGACCTCCATGAGTCACGTGCGCGGTTCAATGTTATTCAAGGAGAATACGAGCAGTTGAAGGAAGAGCATAAAGAGACTGTATCTGAGTGGTCTTCTGAGAAATCAAAAGCAGCCGAGTTAGGCGCTGTCAATAAGCAGTTAGAGCAAGCCAATACAACTCTTGAGGAAAAGTTATCTGCAGACCATAAAGAAGGTAGATCCCAAGCAGATGATCTATCAGGGAAGCTTCAAGAAGCAAACATGAAAATAAAGGCGTTAGAAGAGAGCAATGGTTTCCTTGAAGCAGCCAAAGCCGACATTGAAAAACAGTTAGCTGAGTCACAGGAATCACATACTGCTCTTACTCTTGCAAAGGAAGCTATTGAATCAGAGTTTCAAATTGCCAAACAAGCCGATGACCGTACGTCAAAGTGTCCCTAGCAGTTGTTTGTTCAATGCTAACTGAGGGTTGTTTTAAAGAATGGAAAGTCAAGTTTGAAACACTCGAACAAAGCCTACAGTCTACGACTGAATCAAAGGATCAGCAACTATCCAAGGCTCTTAAAGAGAAAGCAGAGACTGAGAGTGATTTGGCACATGCTAAAACAGCTGTGGAACAGAAGGAAGCGGAGTTAGAACTTTACAAGAAAAACAGTGTGGCTACTGTTGAAGAGAAAGAAAACGAGATTAAAAGATTAACTGATGCTGTTACACAGCATCAAGTCGATATCCAAAAATCCCAAGCTGACGCTAGAGCAGAGAGTCAACGCCTTGAAGGCCGGTTAGAAGAGAAAGAAGAGTTGATAGAGAAGACAAAGCGTGATCACGCCGAAGAAATGGCGAGACTCGAAGGTAGAGTTCAGGCACAGCAACAACGCTTAGAGGAGTACATAAAGGATGTTGCTGAGAAGGAAGCACAAATACATACGCTACAGACAACTAATGCGGAACTGAAGTCGAGGTATGACGATGCTAAGAAGCAAGCTGAGCATGATATCGAAGCGCATACTACAACTTTGAAGGAACAGACTGATGAGAAGGATAGTGCTGTTCAAGCTCAAAAAGAACAGTTGGAAGAGGCTCAACTTGAAGTAAAGTCGTTGGGCGTAACTCTTGAGGCAAGGAACGCTGAGTTGAAGAGGTTACAGTCTAAGATTGAGACTGAGGAAGAAAAGAATTTGACAATGTTGAAACAGTTGCAGCAAGATATGTTACAGTTTCAGGCTTTGTTGAAAGAAAAAGATGAACGTATTGGTGTTTTGACAACTCAGTTGTCTGAGGCTCAAGATAAACATTCTGAGTGGGCTAATAAGCATGAAGAGGCTCTAGGGAACCTAAACGATCGATACGCAGACCACGAAAACAACAAGTACGAGCAGCAACTTATCATTTCTTTTTTGTTGATTCCTTTGTAGAGATTCAAAGTTGGAATCACTTGCAGAAGACAACAGACAATTGAAAGAAAGGCATGAACGTGATGTCAAGAGATTAGAAGATGTTTTAGGTGAGCTTTCAGCTCTACAAGATAGAATGGAAGCTCTTGAAGAAAAGGCACCACTTGATGAACAGGTACCGTTCATTCGTTCTTGCTCATTATATTGTATTGTGATTATTCATTCTTTTCTTCTACTTTAGGCATCTGTTGTTCAGCTGCAAGCTGACTTACACAGCAAGAACAGACAGCTTGCGCTGGTGTCATTGAGCTACGCTAAAGCTTTGGATAATATCAGGGAGTACAGAGCAAAGCTGAAGGCTGTTAAGGAACAACTTCAAGATTCAAACAGCGAAATGGCATAAAAATTCGTGTTTTGCCTGTGTGCCTCAATAACTTACTGTGTACAAAAAAAAAAGAATATTACTAAATCTAACTTTATTTATTTCTTCCTTTTTTTTGCTTTGAACTTGAAGCTTTTTGTGACTAAGGGGGTATGATGATTTATTTTACATTTTTGTTAATGACACGTGTTATCTCCTACAAAAAAAGTGAGAACAAACCCTGATCATCCCAAAAAAGAGTTATGACTATTCCATTAAGACACTCTATGAACGCACCTCAAAGTCAGGACGCTCTTCTGGTGTTGCTCCCCAACACCTTGCAACAAGCCTTGTGAGCCAGCCTGGTGTAATAGGAGGTAATGTTGGTGTAAAAGCTTTATCTCTAATTTTCAAGCCGATATCCAAAATATCGTCATTGTCTTCATGTGGCTCCTCTCGGGACTAATGTGGATTGTAAGTTTACCAACTATAACCAAGCGATTCTAGGGACGTACCATGCACTCATATACCACAATACCAAAACTCCACACATCTGATTTTACTACAGAGAAATTTCAGTTTTTTTGGATTCAATTTCAATTTAAAATTTCCATACCTGAGAAGTCTTTAGTTGCAGAAAGCGATTCAGGTGCCATCCACCTGATAGGACCTGCAGTTGGATCAGCTGTAACCACATTGTGGTCAGCAAGAAACTGTGAGAATCCAAAATCACCAAGCTTAGGTGTTAGTTCTTCTGTAAGAAGTACATTACGTGCAGCTAAATCACGATGTATCTATCCAACATTTAATAACACTTAAAGGGGGTATATAGTCGTACTATTTTTTCTTTGTGTAGATGGTACACGCCAGCAGCTAAAAGATATTATTTTAGTCCAAGAGGTGATAGAATGTATTTGTTGTTCACGTACCAATACCCTTGATGATTTTCAAGAGGACTTTCCTTTTAATGTTACGCGCTGACTTATCATGAAGTAGTACATCTAGTGATCCTCCACCAAGGTATTCCATAACAATACCAACGCAATTACGCTCTAAAACAACACCAAGGGTTTGAACAATGTTACTATGTGGACGAAGCGACCTTAATAAAAAATAAGCTAACTTAACGAGAGATTAAGACAGTTTCCATACAGCATAAGTCGTGCTTCTGCAACAAAATCGTTTAGATGCTCTCTATCAAAAGTTGTAGCTTCCTTAATAGCTACAGATATAGCACGCCATGTTGCTTTATAAACAACACCATACGAGCCACGGCCGAGTTCTCTGGACTTCTCAATTTCGCTTGCTTTTATTTTCCACTCCTTATCAGCAGGGAACGTACTTGCTTGCTCACCTAAATCAACCGTTTAGTATTTCACGAAATAAAGGAGAAAGATTGAATTGATTGTACTTGGATCAATGCCGGACTGATCCTGTACGACTATTGGTACATATGTGGTATCAGCATCAATCAGATTAGGTCTTTTTGCCTTCTTGTTGTGATGCTCTTTACGTCTTCGCGTCACAAACATCGCAATACCTGCTATGATGGCACCAATCAGTACTAATACTGCTACTACTTCTGGGATAGCAGATTCTGAAATGGATAGAGCGTCATTACGTCCTACATTAATTCGAGGAACATCCACGAATCTTATAGACATTTCTAAAGAAAGGTTAACCAACAAGTCAATTATTCTAGTCATTACAACGTACCTAGAGGCACAGCCTTTGGTAAAGTAGGATGGGAAAATTGTACAGATATGTTAGCAGTGAATACACTACTCTGAGTGAAATCAGGTTCTATTATCAAGAAATCTTGAGTGACATTAAATACACCAACTACACCACCAGCTCTGCTATCAGTACGATTTACAATGCTTTGTATAGTAAGAGTAGCATTCTCTTGAGGGCCTAGGATACTACCCGACGCCATAAAAACTTCTCCAGCCTCAAGAAACGGAGACATGCCCTCTTCTGTCAGATTGCACCAGACATAGACTGACTCTCCAATATTTACTACGTCCGTCTCTAGCAACAGTTGACTGTCTCTATACAGTATACAAGTCAACTCGAATCGAGACGGTAGGTAAACACATGTAGGATGTGTAATTAAGGTATCATTAAACGGATCCAATACACGAATTGGTAAATCAGCTGGGAGTCCAAGAGGTACTATAAAAAAAAAAGTATCAGAGCGAGAAAACAATACTCTTATTTGACAAGTTTTCTTTTTTTTTTTTGAAATGAAAGTTATGCGTACTTTTTAAACCACTTGGTATCTCTACGAGCTTTGACAAGTACCCGCCTCCCATACCAAGTAGATTACCTTGAATAAGATAAGCTCCTTCTAGTGTAGTCCCAGGGTTAAACATAGAAGCGCCAGGTTTCTCATAAAGGAACATATTAACATCAATATTGAACAAAGTACTGGCTCTGTTCCTTGATGCAAAAATTCTAGGTAATTCCCCTCCACTGACCTAAATTTAAAAAAGAATATCAACACGACAGTTAACTTTTAAGTGGATTTGGATTTGCTTACAGAATCAGTGAAGCAGTTTCCTAAAAAATTCTTAATAACCTTTTTCTTTGATTCAACAACATCGTGTCACAAACAACACACAGATGGGTATGATCGTACCATATATGTGAGCGTATAATCCCCTATCATTCGGAGAGTTCCATGTAAAGGTACCAATCATACCGAGAACCATTCTTGCAAAGGCACCTTGAACATCCTCTATAGTAAAAAATTGCCACATTGCACCATCGTTTCTTGAAGCAGTTCCACCATCTGTCCATCTTTGAAAGAACTCCCCATTTTGTTCAGAAACAACCAAGTCGTCTTCAGGGTCATAGTTCCTTCCGCAAAATGTTTGATTAAGCGGTGGAACCGTATAGAACCCAGAGGAAACAGTGTCTGTCATTCTCAAAAATCCTATTCCATTCAATTAAATGTCATCTACTTTTCTTACACGAAAGAATAAAAACACGTACCGCGAGGACACCCAGGCTTCCATATAACATTATCATCAGCGTCAGCATTGTGTTCAATACTCCACCAAGATTGAAAATATCTTATAGGATGACGAACCTCCAATCGAAATCCGTTAGGATTTGGACCTATACAAAGTCAGAAGTGAAGTTGATCACATTTGGAAGATCTTAAAATGCTTACCTCTAGGAGTTTCAGGGATATCTTCCACTTCGAATGAAGGATCTAGAGAGCATCCATCACTTCCACATATACCTAACAATCAAGTCAATGGAATGGATATCAATCTTTTTTGCTTGTAATTTACATGAATCCTTAATTTGATAGTATGTGCTATTGTTTTCAGACTCTGTGCCAGTGGTTACGTAGAACTTATCCATAGTACTGAAAATAGGTACATTGCGTATTTCACCATTCGCAAAGAGCTGCTCTAGGAGCTCCTAATGTGAGTTAACATTACCTCCTTTACAAAATTTTACATTGTTTACAAAATACAAAAAAAAACCGACGTACTCCTTGTCCCTGTGTAACTAACGTAAGACACGCGTCTGAAATAGCTGCATATCTTATTCAAAATAAGCCTCTAAAATTACAAGAACTAAAGGTACCTGTCGCCCGAGTTTGGATGCCAGAAAGTTTGTTCAGAAAACGAAATAATTTGTCCTTTTTAACATGTGGTTTTAGTACACTGTACCTTAGATTGTGAAATAGTACCTGGAACGTGGTAGTCTGGCCCTTTTTGTCCTCTCCAAAGGAGGATAGCAAACTTATTTGTAAACGTTCGAAAGGAATCATCGCTATTGTAGTCTGCTGCATCACTACTTCGTTGTTTGTGCTACAACGTACACTTGTGATTAAATTAAACCGTACCTGGGGAATCGAAGCAAATTATCACCAGGATCTTCGCTAACGCATATGGTTGTATTTTCTATAGGCGGTGGTACGTATTTCTGGCGTTAAAGGAACAATGTACGGTATTAATATTAAAATTAAACCAAAATGGATACAGAAGAGTTAAACGCAACGTCTCCAATAGAGTAGTATCCCTCAGGACACTCAACAAACCTTTGTGTACAGTTTGCAAAAGATACGATACGCGTAGATACGTACCATAACGTTACTTGGTTATCAACATCTGAAGGCCAAAAAGCTGCTGTAAATCCGTGAGGTAAAGCCACTTTTAAACCTCCAAGTACAGCGACGGTATAAGTAAGCAATACCAATACCAAAATACTCTTCTTGGCCATAACGCCACGAATAGCAGTAAAGAAAGCTTGAAGTTTTTTGTAAAAAATGTAAACAACGGCCAAGTCAGTCAACGCAATTAAATTTCAAGTTGAAAACAAAAGCTCTCAAATTTACTTCATAAATAAAAAAACGTGCAAATTGCACTTTGCTTTATAATTGCAACTGGTATAACTTTACAAGGCGCGTGCAAAGTCTAGCAACGCATTTACTTTCTCACAAGTATCAGCAGGTTTAGCACTGCCTCCATTGTGTGGTCCTTCATTTTGATAGGTTAGAGCTGATTTTGCAAGAGCTTTGGCACGATCAATAAGTCCTACTTTTGCTTCACGTGTCTTTAATTCCGCTTGAACATTCTTCGTTTCAACAATGACCATGTTGAGACGAGCGCGGAATACCTACCAAATGATGAGTACAAATTTAACCTTTACACTTCGCTAATGTACCTCAATATCTACAGTCCTTGCAGCTAGAGTGCTGACTAAGTTGTTGCTTGCTGTCACCAACTCGTCAATATAAACATTACCTTCTTTTTGTATTGGGGGTTGTGCAGGGGCTTGAACTTTGACTTGGGCCTTTGGTTTTGCTGTAACACTGGCTTGGACTGGTTTAGAACTTTGAACCTTTGGCTTAGGTGTAGCCTTGACGTGTGTGCCGTTGGATGTTTTTGATGCTGTAGCACCACGAGGAGACTCGCTGGCAGTCTTTGTAAGATTGTAATCAGGTTAATAATAATTTTTACGCACCTTGCCATTTGTTTGGCGATGCTTGATATATGTCGGGCCACACTGACGAGTTTGTCTCTTAAATAATTAAGATCCTGTACGCATGCGCTGTCATGGGATTTAAATCCTCTAGTCTTAGAAGCCTCTACGAAGCTAATGGCCTTATCTACAAGAGCTAAGCTCTCTTCCAAGACGCCTGACGAATCAGGAAGTAGTCCTGAGGCTTGTTAGTCATAATCAAGATTTTGTGTTTGATTGTTCGTGTACCAACGTTCTCTAGAACAGCTTCGATGTAACTATAGCTGAGTGAGTACGCAATACGTAAATTGGAGGTACATTTTGATTGTATCGCCAAAATTGTTCAAATCAAACGAGTTGTTCGAAACTGTGCAACTACCACGAGCGTCACGTAGTGTAGTGGCTACTTTTGTAATGTAAGCTGGCAATTCCCTGCTGAGTTGTTATTTTACATAATCTTCTTTAGATTGTTCTTTTTCGTACCTTGTGGTACTAGTAGGAGCTTTTGGAGCTTGAACTGCTAGACGCAATTTAGCGAAGATGGCCAAAACCTAAACAACTACATTCAGTGTTGCAACTTAAATTTATCCTCCGTACTTTGTCGAATTCATCGTCAGATGGTTTAGGTGTCTGTGTGCGGTGTTAGGAAGGGATGCTTTTTTTATTTACTTTTAATTAAAAATAATTATTACCTCTGTGCTGCTGCCAGTTGTAGCGTCGCCTATAATAGCGTACCAAGGGTTTATTTTCGCTCGAACACTTTTACGGTATGCCGATTGCTTTTTTTCTGACTCAAGCTGCGCTACACGCTCTGCTTCTCGCCTTTCTTCTAGTTCTTTTACTGCTTGCTCTTCTTCTGGAGATAAAGCTACAGCTTTTGATAGCCGTGGCGAGAGTATAGGCTTTTCTTCTACAGGTTGCTCGTATGGTTGAAGCGCTGGTTTACTCCATCCTTTCTTTGCTTCAGGGGGCTTATTCTTGTTTCTGATTGCTCTCAAAATTCTTTTCTGTTCCTTGACCTGTTCTTGTTCCTCGGCGTTCATAGCTGCGTGAAAGTGTAAAAATTATACCTGGCGTGAATTTTCTACACAATGTCAACTGTAGTCTCCGTTATTGTTATAAGTGAATGACCCGTTAATGGTGACAACATGAATCCTTACGGCTACGGGCAAAACAATCAACAGTATAACAACCAATACAATAATGCCCCTCCCACGCAGACGTCATACAACACAGGACAAGTAAACCAGCAAGGGGGCTATAATACACAAGGTTACAACCAGAATCAATACAACACTACCCAATCCTACGGGCAATCGCAGTATAACACTGGACAGTACAGCGCGACCAATACGCAACAATATGGAACGAATACATCGTACAATCAAAATCAATACAGCACCAATAATACCTCGTATAACCAAAGCTCGTACACGCCTCCTCCCGCTTATGGAACGTACGTTCGTGTACATTCGCTAAGTGCTCAAAACCGTTTAGAAACACTGCACAGACGCACGGAGGATACGGCAACACCCAAAGCTACGGTAAATAATTCAGGCGTTATAATTACTCTTATTCACATGTAAAATAGGCAATACGCAATCGTCCTACCAAGCGCCTGCATCAAATGTACCAGCTGGTTATCCTCCTGGGTATAATGGTTCAACATCTTCGTACACTCCATCCTACGGGTAGGAAATAACCCTCTAACGTACCTAACCATACTGTAGAGGTGCCACCAACACGAATACGAATTCAGGTTCGTATTATGGAACTGGAAACCAAAGTAGTTACTCTGCTGGGCAGTCTAACTACAATGCCCCTACTTCTGCACATTCGGGCTACCAGCAACCCGCCAGCACAGCTGGTTATCCTCCTGGGTATAACGCTTCGGCGTCTGGGTATGTATATGACGTGTTCCTTGTGGTGCACTGGACAAATGTCATTTTGTAATTTTTTATGACGTTTTCTTTAGGTATCAATCGGCACCTTACGCGGCGCCAGCATCAACTAGTTCAGTGCCTTATGCACGCGCTCGAACAGCCATACCTTATGCAAGACCAAAGCAAAAGCAAGCAGCACCTGTTGTTCAACAACAGCAACCTGCCCCTGTAGCACAACAACCAGCTTCATATTCAGAATCCGGTTCTGGTTCTCAACAAGGAGCGTCATTACGGGGCTCTGTTTCGTCTGAGCAATCTTCATCAAACGCTGAGCAGGAAGAAGCCATGAGGCAGATGGCGCTTAAGGAAGAAGCATTGAAGAAGAAAGAGGCTGAACTCCAAGCACGTGCGAAGAAAAAGGAAGCTGAAATAGAGGCTTTGCGCGTCAAAATGGAACAGGATAAGGAAGAGGCAATTAAAGCTGAAAAGGAACGCCTTTTACTTGAGGAAAAAGCCAAGCAGAAAAAGCGCGAGAGAGAGAAACGAAAAGCCGCCAAGCGCTTGACAATGCGAGAAGCTGAATTGATGAAGAAAGAAGCAGAAATCATGGAACAACAAATGGAACAACAAGAGTCTTTCTTAGCAGAAAAACGTCAACAAGAAGAAGCCTTAAAGAGAGAGAAAGCAAGACAGCAAGCTGAATTACAGGTGAGACACGCATACCAACACATACTTGTATCTTGGACACTTCCATATACACATCACATTTTGTTATGTTTCCATTCAAACTGACGCGGCTTCCCTAGAAAATCCGTAATGAGCAAGAACAAGCGAAACTTGATTTCCAAAATAAAATGAAGCAGCAAGAAGCAGAAATGGCTAGACAGAAAAAGGAACACGAAGAGCAGTTAGCAAAGTTACAGGCTGAGATTGACGCGCAAGAGAGTCAGTTACAAGCCCAAGAACAAAAGGTCAGAGCTGAAAGAGAAGCGCAACAAGCAAAGATACAAACACTTCTAGAAGAGGAAGCTGCACTAAAACGTGCTCATGACGAAAAAGAGCAAGCACTTAAACTAAAAGAAGATGCATTGCAGTCCACTGCAAGTTCTCTGAAGCGTACGTTGTGCCGGTTCCTTTTGCTGTACTTCTTTTGATACTTATATCATGGTAGAACGCGAACAAGAAGTGCAGACACTCAAGCATCAACAAGATGCTTTAAGACAGGAGAAGGAACAACAAATGGCTGCCTTGGCGAAAAAGCGACAAGATCTGGAGGCTAAGGAGAATCAAATCAAGCATAAGGAAGAAGAGCAATCAAAGAAACGTCAGCAAATCCTAGAGAAGAAAGCACAATTGAAAGTAAAGAAAGGAAAAAAGAAAAAGACATCAAAGAAAAAGAATAAGGCTGAGAAACAGGAAAAGCCTGACAAGAAGGCTGACAAAAAAAGTTCGACAAATAAGAAGGGCATTCACTTTCAGGAACAATTCGACAAGAATAGGCCACCAGTCGGCACCCTCACCATTAAAGGTACCAAAAACAAATTATTATAATTTTGTATCTGATCAATTGTACTAGTATACGATGCAAAAGGAGGTAAAGCATCGACTCATTACTACATTGCTGTTGCACGTGTTAATTCAAGCATAAACGAACATATCAAACTATACAAGACACCTACTATGACAGCACCAAACCTACAATACGGTCATTTGGCTTCAATGTAAGAAAATACTCATTTCATCCTTTTTTTTTGTTGTTGGCTTATTTTTCTTATTAGTGGCGTATTCAACCCTTATGAGGAAGAAATTGAATTCAAGGTTATGAAGAACAACAAAATTGGATCTGATTCTAACGTGGGCGAGAAATCGTTCCCTGTTGGCTACTTCAGAACACGATATGATCCGGCCAAGGAAGTGTGGTTTCCTATGCCTTCAAGCCACACAAAAGAACCACTTGAGCTCAAGATACGCTTCAAATACAAACAGAATAAGTCTGTTGCATCAAAAGGAATTACAGGTCCAACAGGATTCACTCATCAATCGCACTTTGGGTTTGGTAAAGATGGGACAGTTGATGTTAAGAACTTGCCAAAAAAATGGAAGCAAATTTTCAAAAAAGCTGGCATCAAGAAGAAGGACTTGAAGGATCCAAAGAAGTCGCAAATTATATTTGCACTCATTGCTGAGCAAATGGGTCCTCCTAATGCAGGTGGCGCCCCACCAGGTGCACCTACAGGCAATGCGCCCCCACCAAGGCCTGCTGGCGCACCGCAGAGACCTAGTGGTACTCAACCACCACAACCTCCAAGTAATGCTCCTCCTCGCCCTAGTGCACAAGCTCCTCGCCCACCTGGTCCTCCTTCCCGCCCTGCTGGCATACCAGCGCCTCCATCGTCCCCAGGTACTTTCTATCGTTTATTGTATCATACTAACACTTAACTAAGCACCTCCTGTGCCTGGACCAAGTCCTACACAGCCTCATGGAGCCCCTGTTGATGACGACTTTCCATCCCGTAATCCTCCTCCAAGGCCTGCACCAGCGTCACACCCAGCACCAAGTGACGACTTTGCCGTGGCTCCTCAGGAAGATGTGCCTGGTAGAGCACCGCCAATGCCGCCTACAGGAGCACCATCGCGACCTCCAATGGCTCCGCCAACGCAAGGCGGCGAAGTACCTGGTCGTGCTCCACCACCTCCTCCAGGATATTCTCCAGCAACACCAGGTAATGACACTCCAAGCAGACCTCCACCTGGACCACCCGGACTACCATCAGGAGGACCACCTGGACCACCCCCACCAATGCCAGTTGGTAACGCACCTGGTGGGGCTCCACCAAGGCCTCCACCTATGCAGACAGGAGGAGCACCACCTGGACCACCTCCACCAATGCCGCCAGCTGTTGCTGCAGGAGCACCGCCACCACCAAGACCAAATGACTTTCTGTCTCAAATCCAAGGAGGTGTTAGCCTTCAGAAAGCGCCAGAACATGCACCTGCACCAAGCTCTTCAGGTGGATTTTTGGATGAGATTAGGTACTACCATCTTTTCTCTAGACATTTGACTTTCAATCTAACACTTTTCAAGGTTGGGCACAAAACTAAATCACGTTGACCCTGATAACTTGCCATGTACGTATTTAACTATACACACTTGTACTTACTACCCAATAGCACTTAATCATTTGAGCGAGGAGCAAGAGAACTCTCTTGCCGGTATATTATCAAGAGCAATGGGTGCTCGACGAACGGACTTGAAAGATGACGATAATGATAGCGATTCTGAAGAGTGGTCCGATTGATTGTAAAATAAAAAATCGTTTAAAAAAAGATCAATATTGACGTTAAAAATCGCTCACAGTCTTGTGATGTGGTTAGCTGGGCGACGAGTTGATGTTCAATTTTAGAAATAGATGGCATATTTATGGAAGTTGTTATAACGGTTAGTTGCCAGTAAGTTTAGCGACAACACAAATGTGGGTGTATGATACAGGGAGTTTTATTACATTTGGGTTGTTTAGAATACAATTTTTTGAATTTGTGCGCGCAATTCTAGAGAGTTACCTCCTCTTCTCCCTTCTCTCCCTTAGATGTAATGTGAAGGCGGATGCCTTCACTACTCGTTTGGCTGATTGTCTTGCCTTTTTGGCTTTGCGAATCGTTTGCGAGAGCGTGTACTCTGTTAGTTTCTTGCATTTCGCCAGCTTTGAGTACCTTCGTAACAAATTCCGCTCTGGTTTGGTTTCAGTGCGTGTTTCGTTGTTTGCTTGGCGTTCTGCCCTTTGTTGTGCGTTGGCTTGTTGTTGTGCTCGAGCTCGTGCAACAATGTAAGCTCTCCCTCGTGGAGGTCGCTGATTGCCTGTGATGACCGCTTGTATGTATGCGAAGCATGTTATGATGAATTTCAGCATTATTGTTTGAATTTGAGAATTATGAAATAATAAACGCGAGACAAAATTTTTTTGGTCTTCAATGGTCACTCAGACGTTGAAAAATACAAAGTTCGTTGAGCCACTGGAATTCCATACCTGCGTCAGTTACAAGTATTATAACATGAATGGATCATTGCGTTTCACAGGGAGAGCCAAAGTTTCGGGTGTTGGTAAAGGACGTCTAAGCCTCGACGAGCAAACGCTAGCATGGAAACCAGAGTCAGGGAGCGAATTAAAGTTGTCTGTTGACAACATAGATCGTACGGCTCTCAAAAAATTAAATGACGTGTTATAAACACGCGTACAGGTTTCCAGGTTAATACACCCGCCAAATCAAAGGGTCGTGCGTACTTACAACTTGGTTGGACTAATAACGGCGGGGAGCGCAAACTGGTCCTTGAGTTCTTAACAGACAACAATCATACTCCAGCAGAGCAACAAGAGGTATTTTTAAAGCTCCTACGTACAGTAAGAAACGCACCATCGGCCCCTACGTCTCCTACACGTTCACAGCAACCTTTACCAGCGAATTCAGAACCTCAAAGCAAAGCCAGACCTACCGCTACAACGACGCAGAATTACAAGCAGCCCGGCGCTCTCTCTAACGCTACATCAGCCAACGCACAGGATAACTCTCGTCAGCGGTCAGCATCTGGGCCAAAAGCACGGAACGCTTACCTTCAAGTACACGTATCAAATCCTAGGTAGTGCTACTGCGCTCCTCTAGAATCATTATTAGTTCTTAAGTGTATTAGTGTTGGAGGACAGAGTACAGACGCGCACGTGGTGTATACAGTGGAAACAAGTGTACTCCCTTTTTTTTATTTTGAAGTTTAGTGGGATTATGATTTTGATTGTTTTGGTTTAGACAAACATTCCTAATTACCCAAATGCTTCCCAAGTATTGCGTCGATATAGCCACTTTGAAGAGTTACAAACGTTATTGATGCAGAACCACCCACGCGCAGCTGTGCCTTCGTTGCCGGGTATGTCATTTTATTCAAAAAAAATTTGCCTCTAACAATTCGCTAGGAAAGTCCCTCCTCAGTAAGTGAGATTGTATTGTGCGTGTTATTCACCCAATTATATAGATAGATTTAATAGCAATTTTACCGCACAAAGATGCACGCAGTTGGGTGCGCCCTTGGAGAATGACCAAATTCATCTAACCACCAGTTCCTATCAGATACATTTTTAAAAAAAGTTGCCAGCAATCCTTTATTGAGGGTCAGCCCACATTTACAACGATTCCTCACATTGCAAGGCGTAAGAGCTAATTTTATACATCATTTGAGCGATTATATAAATAACGAGGGTTTAGGCTTATTGTTCAAAGAGTAACTCTTATTACTATAATTTGATGGGCAAGTTCAACATGATTGATAGTCCAGCACTCACTCAAGTCGAATCAATCGTCTCAAATGCCTTTGCTACAACTGAAGATGCACCTACATTCACATCAGCAGTAGGCACGTTGTGATATACCTTATAATTTTAGTGAAATACGCACGTGAACTTTTTTTAACAATCACGTGCAGAAGAAGAGTTTTGGCAGATTAAGCAAATTATGAAGAAATGGGGAGCTACACCACGCAAATTACCTTTTAATAAGTTTGTAACGCTTATCTTGGGTACAACAAGTGCTGGTAAATCGTCGTTCATAAACCATTTCTTTCAGTACGTGATCACGTGACACATTAGTTTATTGTTCGATTTTTGGTTTATTTATCATTGTCTTAAAGGGTACCTTGCAAAAAGTCTGCATCTTGCCAGCAAGACACTGCATTTACAATTGTGGAGACGGTACCACGGCAGATTTTTGCGAAATACTCAGATAAATTCGACTATGGAGAGAATATGGACCCTAATGCACCAAATTTTGATTTGAGTGCTCCAGTTAATGACCCTCAAGCAGATAAGCGATATGGACATGTATACGTCTATTTAGATACACATCAGACGCTTATGCGTTACGATGGTCAACTGCAACATCATGCCAACACAATATCAAATTTTCACTTGTTCCAGACAGTCCTAATAAACGAAGACTATCTTCCTGAAAACAGCCATAGGTACCCGTTGAAGAAATAGTAATATTTTTTCATAATCCGTTGTATAGAGAGACAGCAACCCAAACTATCCTTATTGATTCTCCTGGATTTGATTCTGGCCAGAATATTGATGTTATGGACAAGTACGTAACACAACTTGTTTGGAGAGGGGTCAGATTGTTTTGTAATTAAACTCTTTTGTCTTTTAGGTTTGCCTCTAATTTGGAGATTTTGCAGTTCTTGTACACAATGTGTGACATGTCTATGGTAAGACCATTCTATTTAGTGCTAAATCTGATGAATGATGTATTAGTTCTTTATTCCGGCTACGCAACTGAATATGGTGTCAAATCAGATTCACATCCTGGAGCTTAGTGTTTTGTGGGGTGTATTTGGAAAGGAGAAGATGCTCGAGTTGTTGAGTAGGAATAATCCTCAGCGTGGAAGCCGGATGGACAAATCCTTTATCTCTAGTTTGAAGGACTTTAAGAGCTTTGTAGTTCAAGGTATTAATGTCTTGACTACCAGTACAGCTGAGCAAGATGATCCAATGTATCATGGAACATCATTGTGGCAAAAAACATTGTTTATCTTGTCGCAGATAGGTACCTAACATTTTTATTAAAACGAAAGTTTGAATTATTTTTACACACGTGGTTTCTGCTGACGCCACATTTTAGATCTGATCAAGTCCAATGCCAATCATGCTACAGAAAGAGAGCAATTTTTCGAGCTAGGTCGCTTGTTTGGAACAACTTTAAGTAGTATACCATGTCCTACTGTTGATCAGTGCCTCACTATGGTACTTTGTCTATTTTTTATTGTTTGTTTTTATTAATCTGGTTTTTTTTTCCTTTTTAGGGGCTGCCTGAGCATCAGAAGAATAAGGCTCATAAGTATCTTGGTGACCTTGAGCTTATTAAAAAGAAAATTCGTGCAGCCAACGAGACGACACCACATGTACATAGATTAGAGGCGTCGATTCAAGGCATGTGTCTTGACTTGGAAACAAAGATTGAAAAGTCATGGTCCAAGTACTCTCCAACGCAATTCGTCAATAACGACGTTGCACTTGTCAGAAAAATATTGCAGAATTCAAAGAGTAGGGTGAAAGCAATGGTTTAGATCTTTAATCTCAAAAATGGGTACGCTTTCCACTGTTTTTTTCATTGAAAAATGATTCAGTACAACTGTTTGGCCTCCAAAAACAGGTAAAAAACGGAGAGTTGATACAATAATTTTATTATTTTATTTTATATATTTTACAAAGAGTGAGTGTTACACAAAAGCCTGTTTTTTGCTGGGGAGACTTTCAGTGAGTTGTGTTGGATGTGTTTTTTTTTTTTTACAGCTTATTGCTTAAAGCCTTTTGTTCTGTTCTAAAGTTCCAGTGTAGGACCTCTGATATGCTCTTGAACCAATCGCGGCTCTGACCAGACTTACTAATCCATACAAATGGATAGACACTCATGGCAATAGTGACATGGTCGCCAGTTTTTAACTACAACACACGGTCCGTTAGTTGAAATTTTTTGCGTCAAAAAAAACAAAAAAAGAAACTCTGGGGTCGTGTGTACGCACTTCTACGCGGTTTTTACCATCAAAAGAGCACCATGCTGTAGCACGAGCACGTGCGGGCAGTTCTATGCGAAACACTGTACAATATTGTAAATAAATTATGTCACAAACAATCAATCTCCGTACCGACTCCATCAGGCAGAATGATTGGACGAAAACTGAGGGAATGAGGACAAATTGGTGTGAATAGTACTGCTGGGACTTGAGGATGCACCATCGTTCCTCCTGCAGAAAGCGAATATGCGGTTGATCTGTTTGATCATGTAAGTAATAGCAGTGCTAGGCTGGAGGATTGCAAAGAATGATCAAATAGCAAAACGTACCCAGTAGTTGTGGATATGATTATACCATCTCCTTGAATCGTTGTGATCTTCATGTCATCGCAATAGCAATCCAGCCCACATAAGAAAGGAGAAGGTCTAAAAGACAAGAGTCAATATAAAAAGGATAGTAGCAGAAAAGTTGCATGGTACCCTCTGTCTATAACGACTTCATTTAAAACTGTGAATTCTAAGTCGTGTCAGACGTCTTTACAAATGATTCAAGAACTAGCTTACCTTGTACACAACCTTGCCCATTGCGGAATAATTTACAAACAAGCCGATTTCTAAGATACAGTTAACGGGTGAGCCTAAGCGGTGGTGGCGAATAATATCCTACCTCTTTGTTGCTACATATTTACCGGCAAATACTAATAAACAAATTGTAAGAATTTCATGTGTTTTGCAACAATATAAAAGTACCTGACGTGAGTATCTGCTTGAAATCATCGAATGGAAACGGTGTCAAAAAACCCATGGAGCCCAGGTTGAACGCCAATACAGGCTGTCAATGACGTTAGAGGTACCAAATCAAACATTTAATAGACGCACAGGTGTAGCCTCAGAAAACAAGGTGTTGATATGAAGGACTGTACCATCGCCACCAAGCGAAATGACCAAGTCAATCGCTTTTACTGTGGCAGGTATACAGCTTTTAAAGCTTCTAATGCGCTTATCCTTCGGTAAATGTTTCAATAGCCATTCCTCAACCAAGAAGGAGGGTATTGGCGTATCCTAAGACTCGTTACATTGACATTCCAGAGTAAATCTCAGCAACCACTAAAGACGTACTTTGAGGAGCCAATCCAGTACAGCTTTTGTATCTTTGATGAGCTGTGCGTCATTATTCTTGACTACAATCAGGAGTGTCTGCAAAGGCGATTTGAATTCAAGTTTGTTTCCTTTGCTATCTGGAGGCTGTACCTGTAATACACAGTGAGCACTATTGCACCAATTTATAACACGAGTACTTGAGCAAGTAGGTGTTTAGGAAGCGCAGGAGTTGGCGATGAGTTACGACGCTTTGCCAGTCGTGTTTGTAGCACGCCTTTAGGTACAGCAACAGAAGTTTTTTCGTTTGTTGAAGGTTTTGCACTGTTTTCAGATTTCTGATTGTTTGGTGCTCCATGTACTTTTTGTAAACACACTACGAATCCTCTTTGTGCAGCTGGAGCTAGTGACATGTTAGAAAATGTAAATAATTGTTGTTGTACATCTTTGGGCTTTCTTAATGAAGTTTGTATATGCCAAAGCGACGTTGGCTACCCCAGGCCACACAGATTTATCTTGATTTACAAACTCATAGTCATTTGCCTAGGGAGCAGTTACGACGCGTGAATACGTTATAATAAGCACATACCACAAGGTTAAAGTGCTTTGCGCAGTCAATCAGTAGGTCACCAAACGTATAGCCGGCAGTAATAATAAACGCATGTGTGGTGCCTTCAAACTCAACGAGCACCTTATCATCTATTTGCGTAAGCGTTATTACGTATTTTAAAGGGAACACGTTTCATACCGACACTTGCACCATTTCCCATATTTACTTTACCCAGAGCGTTGTTGGTGGCCGTTACGCAGTATTATAGTCAAAACAAATCGCCGTCACAGTTTTGTGAATATGTAGCACAGATGTTACTTTCTGCGCTAGCAACAACTAGCAACTCAATACTCGATGACCCGTACACGTCTATAAGGATCAAAGATTCGTTTAATGAGAGTTTGGTTTTTTTTTTTTTACAGAGGGTTTGCTGGAAGTATTGTACCACGAGCTTCTCCAAAACCAATACGGTATCCGTCGCCTTGACAAAAGCCAGTAATGATGATTGTGTCTCCGTCTTCAATAAACGTTCTTGTTTCCCCATTTGGTAGGCTGATTGGTTTCTTTCCAGCCCAACTTAGCTCCTAGTAATTTTTCCGATGAGTACTGCGAGTACAAAAATATTTCCAAAAAAAAAAGTGTGTTTTCGTACAAGAATGGATCCCATTTCAGCGTCGGTAGGTCCAGACAATGTGCCTGTACCATACATATCGCCAGGTCTTAAGTTACAACCAGTCTCGGTATGGTGTGCCATCATTTGATTCCAACTCCAGTAAACGTACTTGCCGTTTGTCTTGGACAATTCATGAGGCTAAAAAAAAATCGTTAGTTATTTTTGATGCTGTGGTGGTTAACTACAATACCTTATCCATTTTTGCAGTTTGAATAGCCAAGGCAATGTTAATGTCGTAGTGTGCTTTCACTTTTTCAGCCAAGTAAGGGAAAGGAGCTGGGTCTTGAACCTCTCCTTGGACTAAGAAAGGTTGAAGCGCATCTAGGGTGATAATCCATGGTGATACAGTTGTGCCCAAATTTTTTCCATTGAAAGGACCAAGAGGAACGTATTCCTGATGAGAAATGATTTAGAAATTTTTTTGATTTTTTTTTTTTTTGCGTGACACGTTACACGTGTGTATACGTACCCACACTTGAATGTCTCTTGCAGACCAATCGTTCATGAGTCCAACACCAAAGATTTTGTTTGGTGCATCCTCCACTTTGACAGGATCACCCAACTCGTTACCGGTACCAACGTAAATGGCCATTTCAATTTCGTAGTCCATTCTTGCACATAATCCGTATTTTGGCTTTGGTTCAGTTCTAGCTTTGATCTGACCACGCGGGCGCTTTAGGTCGGTGCCAGATACAACTACTGACGAAGCACGGCCGTGGTAACCAACTGGCATCCATTTCCTGGAGAGATATTTTAGTTAAACAAACAAAACAGGTAAAATACGAACCAATTTGGTTTTAGCGCTGCTTCGTTTGGTCTGAACATTTTTCCCATGTTCGTGGCATGACCAATTGAGGCATAGAAGTCTGTGTAATCTCCAATGCGACATGGGACCAAATATGCTGCGTCAGCGGCGTTTAGAAATACTTTGCCTTGCAATTCTTTGTTTTCGCTATTCAAAAAATTTAATACAAAGTTTTTGGCGTTATTTCTGTACCGTAAGTCTGCTTTACCGCCAGTTGCGAATAGAGCAGTTAATTGGGACCGGCACTGCGTCCACGCTTCGCGTCCCATAGCCATAAAGTCATTTAGGTACGGTTTAGCGAAACAGTCAGTTTGGACCGACAAAAGCAATCCAGCGGCTTGTAGGCCCTATTATATTTGTAATGTGAGCGAACATGTTTAAAACGAATAACATACCGCCAAGTCAACAACATAGTCGCCAATCCTTGTCACACATACAGCTTGCTTAGCATCACAGCCCTACATAGTGTTTAACGGCGTAAACTTTCGAAAGTGGTAAATTAACGTACCTTCTTGTACGCAACGGCGTATGGCAAATTTTGGACAGGAAATTCAGTTTCTGCGGTGTATTGTACCCAAGACATGTTGATCACAAACTGAAAACTGGTGTTGACTAGGCCCAAAAGCAATGTGAGAAAACTTTTGTGAGCAAACAAGTTTAAAAGGCTGGTTGAGTAGTTTATTGAGATACGGGAACATAGATTACATTTAGATGAGGCACGGCAAATTAGGATTTGACTGATGAGTACATCCTAAAATGGTTTCGTTATAATTCTCACGTCACCTATCCATACGCACCTCAAGCACTTATCTTCAACCAACATGTCTTGCGAACGGAACCCAGTTACCGATGCCATTGTCGAGGCATTCCCAGTTGTGCTTTGTGACGAGCGCAGTTGCAACTCAAGCGATCTAGAAGGCTTTGAAAGCACAAAAGAACCCGGATCGTCTTTGAGCGACACCAACACAACTCAGGGCGTTGAGCAAGAGGAAGACTCTAAACAACGCCACCCAATGCTCACGCGTAGACGTGCAAAAAACTTGTGCAGTATCACCGAAGGTAAGAATTCTAAAAACGTTTTTAAATGCTCATTGCTCTTAGCCGAAAAGCTGAATTCGCAATCAGAAAGTGAAAAATTGCGTGCTGTTGTTTCAATCCTTGCCAAGGTTTTAGAACGTGTAATTTGTGATAAGCAAGAAAAAGCTCCTGCAGAAGTTGAATCGGATACAACTTACACTCAACCGTTAAAGAAGCGACGAAGAAGTTCACGAACTTGCAAAGCTGCCAAGAAGGTGAAGAGGGACCCAGTACGGAGAAATTCTCATTTGTTGATGCCTAATTGACCTGCCGTAGAGGAAGCAAACCAAAAGCAAAGTCAAGAGAATAAACTCGAAGCAAGAACAGAAATCGGAGCCTAGGAAATTGAGAAGGAGAAGACGCAAACCTCAAAATTCGTTTCCTGGTGCCTGTGATCGTCTACACTATAGCGAAGGATACGCTCCTAAGAAACGACGTATGGTTGAAAGGTCTCCAGGTCCGAATACTGCTTGTGGTCCATCTTACTAACGTCGCCATAGCAAGCAGATTTTCGCGGCCTGTTGGGCCTATTGACGGAAACTTCCAGAGCAACGACCATACCCATAGCCAGTACTCGCAAGCGAGCGATTGGCACCAGGCAGGACTAGAACAGTATTTTTGCTTTAGTACCGAAACTCACACAACCGAGTATGATTCGTACGCCAATGGTTGCATAACCAAGCGACTAACCTCTTTACTAGTTACTGGAACGGCGCCTTGCCACACCAAGATGTGGATGCGAGTGTGCCATACGCGGCTTATCAGCCTGCGGATCCGTGCGTGCAAAACTCGTTCTACGAGCCTTATCGCATAGAACACGCAACACACCAAACAAGGGCTTACACATTGTGCCACGGACAACCGCATTATGAGCATCCCTTTAATCTCGATTGTGCAGAGCACTAGTGAGATAAAAAAAAGCACACGACACACCAGTAACATAGTAAATTGAATAGTTCGAACACAAACAGTGTCAAGTTTTTTTTTTCTTTGTTGTTTATTTTTAAAAGGCAGCGAGTTCACACCTCAACCAACGGCCACAGAGGTTTTCTTACATAGAAAGTGCGTGTGTATGAGGGCAAGGCTTGCACCTTTAATTGTATCAATTCCTCACGCCCGCAACTACCTCTGTGCTACGACACAGCCAAAACAAGGCTAGAAGCCAATTAGGGTTAAGGAACTGCAACGCTGCTGCTGGAGAGGATCAAGTACTCAAAAAGGGCGCGCAACAAGAGTATGGGTGCTAGTTTATTGAAAACGAGCTGTAAAACTTCAAGAGACACCGCAAACAAATGCAGAAACAAATGTAGCAATGCTGGAGATATTAGGGTTACAATCTAATACACTCACTGCGCACCCCTTAAAACTGCAAAAAAAAACCATCAAATGAAATAGGGCGACTTTGTTTGGCACTTTTTTTTTTAACCCTCCTCGCTCGGAAATATTTCGATACGCCAATCAAGTCGTTTACAACGTGACACTTTAGTCACAAAGACAAAGCTTTTTGACTATAATTTGACTGTCATTGGGTAAAAATCAGAAGCATTTATAACAACGACGAAGGATCTCTTGAGGTTTGTAGTGACGCTAGCGAATTTATTTGTAATGTTTTTTTTTTGGTTTGCTTCAAACAAAGCAAGTTTGCTCTTTAAATTCTTTTATCGTTTTACGATCGCTGGTACCTTCCAGTAAGCAATACCGTTACTGTAATAGATTTAATATACAGTGCAGTTCACACGCAAGGAGTACGGGATCTTAAATTTAGTCAAATGACATGGCCAAGCCTCGGTTCCTCAAAACTCAAAACGATTCACGTGCGTATTATTATTTTTTTTTCTTTTGATTTAGCCGCTAACAGTTTAATAAAAAAGTACCATCAATGAATGACGTACAATCACAGTACGCTGGTAAACGATACGATGCGGTTTCCAGCGCCGTCACCGCCATAATAGACGTAAGTTTTGTCGATTTGGACATAGCGCCCTACTCGGTTAAAGAAGGTCTTAAATTTTTTTTTAAAGGGAACAACAGCCCCGTCACCTGAAGCGTATATGTACCGTGGAAAAGTGCACTTCCAAAAAAAACATTACAAACAAGCTATAAACGATTTTGAAGTACGGGGTTTTTAAAATAGTGTGCTCACTGAAACTGCTCACTTTATCAAACAGCTCTTTCTTGGGCAATCAGGTGTCAAGTCTAAAGATGTTGTGGGTGATGCGCATGTACACATAGGCATGAGTAAAGGCTTCTTAGGGAATCACACATGTGCGTGGAGATAGTTAACCCGATTCATTGCCTTTTTTTTTTAATTTTATACAAACCAACCTGAGTGTATTTCTAGCCGCTGTGGACAGCATCACCAAAGGATTCGTAGCAAACAGCAAGACTGTCTCAAAAGGGTTATTACATCGCGCGAGAAACTACGAATTAATGGGTAAATATCGAGAAGCTCTAGCAGATGTCAACAAGGTAACCTTTTAAATGGTTAAAACAGTACCTGCTTTTTAATCTGTTTTTTTTTTTTTTTTTTTGATTTGGGCGCTACAAAAATACAAACACGTGATTTTGGTTAATTTTATACCGTTTGGTCGGTATAAATAAAACAACGGATTATAAAAAATCAATAATGCGTTGTGCTAGGTGCTGGACACTACAAGCTCCGGTCAATCTCTTGGCCAAGCTCTTGCTCAACGCGGTAATATTTATCGCCACTCTGGAAAATATAATAAGGCTCTGAAAGACTTGAACAAGGCTGTCAACATGGTGACGGACCCTATCGTCACTTTGTATCGTGGTATTGCGCACGCAGCTTTAAAAAACGAGGAACAAGCAAGAGTCGACATGAAAAATGCTGTACGAACCTAATGAAAGCGTGTGTTTATTCATGGTCAACTTACTCAATTAAAAAAACCAGGGAAGTGGTTTTAAAGATCAACTTCGACATGAATGGTTATACTATCAAGGGCTTGTATATTTCCATTTAGAGGAGTACTACAGAGCTAGCGATTACTTTGAGCAAGCTATTGTGGAGTTCAAAAAAGTCAGGGATGTTTGTGGTAGTTATCTACATCCACAACTATTGGCCACACTAGGATTAACAGAGATAAAACTGGCAAAGTACGGATGATTTATTTCCTATTTGTTTGTACTAAAAGGTTGAACAGAATAAACGATGCACGGCAAAATTTAACTGCTGCATTATACTACCTACCTTCTCATCCAGATTTTCTGTGTTGGCGTAAACAAGCCAACACATCTGGAGGTGTACGTTGCTTACTAAATTAATTTCTTTAAAATAATTATTAACACGTTTGTGTAATAGGAAAACCAAGTTATCAAACGATTGATGCACAATACAATAACCACTCTTGCATTGAGACCTACTTCGTTTGACGAAAGTTTATGTGAAGCAATATGCTCAAACACATCTCTGGAGCGCTTAGAAATTGCTGATGCAGAGATTAAAGACAATGCGGTACCCACGTGATCCTAGTAAAATGTACCTATTTTCTAAATTCTAAAAAGGTTACGTACTTTGTACATGCCCTCATCAACTCGAGAGTATCTTCGTTGCGTATAGAGCACTGCACATTCTCACAAAATAATCTAATTAAACTTGTTGGTGCGCTAGCAGAAACACGTACCGTTACAACCTTGGAATTCACCAAAAACGTGCTTGGTACGCAAGATAACTCAAAATTACAAGTTCATCTTTCTTTTATCGTAAATTCACACAAAACGGTTTAATAATAACCGCATCTTTCAGGTATGAAAGATATAGAAATAATAGTGTCGGCATTAGCTTCGAACACAAGTATAACGAACCTGTCCCTTTGTGAAAATAATTTGGGTGATGCTGGCGTTAAACTGCTAGCAACGATATGCCTACGAAATAACACAAGGCTACAACGATTGAATTTACAACACAATCATATTCTAGACCCTAGACACGTGCTCATGGAAGGTAGACTTTTTTCTTTAAAACGATTTTGTGTTTTTTTTTGAGTTTTTAACCATATTCCCTAACCATTCCCCAAGGCAAATCTCTCTTTGATATTGATTTTAGCAATAACAGGATTGGTGGTACAAGTGGTACTGACTCTGATCGCATCGAAATGACGATTCCTACGCTAATGAGTGCTGTACGTTTTCAGTTTTTTATTCCTTTTCTGGTTTTTTTACAGAGGCGTTGGTATTAAAGTTCTGAATGCAGGTTGGTAATCATCCGCGTCTTGTTATGTTGAATCTTGCTCATAACAATTTTGAATCTCGTCACGCGTCTTATATTGCTACAATGATACGTGCTGATAGGCTCACTTCCTTGGGTACCCAACCTCTTTTATTCCCTCAGCTTGTTTTCTTAATTCCAATAAACAGACATGAGCGGCAACAAGTTAGGCTTGAAGGGCATAGAGTTGCTAAAAACTGCGCTATCAAATGCAAGAAAATTACAGATTCTCAAGTTAGATAATAATGCGTTGGGTATTCCAGGTATGCTTTTTTTAGAGTTTTTTTGGTTTTTTTGTCTCGTCTTATTAACTCTTGTTTAGGAGCTCATGATATGATGGAAGTATTAAAGAATAACAGATCTCTAACAGCAGTATCATTATCTAAAAACAACTTTGAAAGCAAGGGGATGCTCAATATTGCACTGGTACAACACCAATCATATTTGTATTGTTTGGAACCTTACAAATATCAAAGGCTTTAAAATGCAATACAACTCTTACTGAGATTAACCTTGACAAAAACATTTGCGGTGAAGAAGGCGCAAAAGCACTTGCAGAGGCGCTAAAACATAATACATCGCTCAGAGTTCTATCCATTAAGTCCAACGCGATGAATAGAGGTCTCGCTCAAATTGCTGAGTTAATAGGTATTGATTGGCATCTTCTTGGCTCGTTCCTGTGTCTTATCCCAATTAGGCATGAACAGGTACTTGACGCACGTGGAACTATCCGATAATTTGATTGAGTCACGTGAGATGAAAGCTCTTGCACAGGCACTTTCCTATAACTTATCTCTTCAGTATTTGAACGTTGGTCGCATAACAGGTTGATTATTCTACCGGTCTTGACATGTGTTTCTAACTTGCCATTAAAGGGAAAGCAGTAATGATTATGAAGAAAGCCATAGAGAGTAATTATTGCATAGAACGTGTTGATCCTATTGTATATTATCGATCCAATAGAATATACCACGATAACAAAACCAAGTTGAACCTAAGGTGCGTTTCTTTGTTTTAAGACTATTATTACCTTTCCTTTCCTGGATTGCAAATAAAAAAGAGTATATGTTGGCTGAAATACACCTAGCTTTGATGAACAGCGTATGGTAGAGCGCAAGCTATTTTCTCATGAACATGATTTAACACATTTGGTGCTTGTCAAGTGCGGTATCCCATCAATACCTGCATGGTTGGAAAATTTTGAGAATTTGACTTTATTGGTTTTGAGAGGGTACTACAATATTTGTTTTTTGCCGCTTGGCTTATTAATACTTTAAAGGAACAACGTTAAACACATTTTTGATGCAGTATTCCCGCCAGCTCTTGAACATCTTGACTTAAGGTACTGTTTGTGTATCTGCCCTATAACTTATTAGCGTTCAAATAGCCACAATCAGCTTACTCGACTACCGCCTCCCTGCTTGATGCATCTGACAAAGTTGAAGCATTTGAATCTAAGTTACAATGAATTGGTTGTAATTCCAGCAAATATTGCAGATCTCAAAGCACTCAAAGTCCTTCTACTCCGACACAACAAAATTGAGTTTTTGCCAAACCAGCTCACGAAAATGTCTCTCCTTGAAGTCTTGGACTTGAAAGAGAACACCCTATCAGCTGTTACATTATCAGGCGGACAAGGTGCAGCTGGAAAACGATACGAAGGAGCTTCAATACGAGGTCTGTATGCATTTCTTAGTCAGATTGCGACCAAAGCTGTCAAAAAGCTATTGCGTGTCAAGCTCATGTTCGTTGGTGATGGAAATGTTGGAAAGACTAGCTTGATTAACTATTTCGCAACGAATAAATTAAAGACGAACCACGAAGAATATAACACAGCAACAGATGGTATTGATATTTCTCAAGTCGAAGTAGATGGTGTCATATTTGATTGTTGGGATTTCGCAGGGTACAAATTCTCTTTTTCTTGGTAAACATAATGGTCCGTGACTAACCTTTTATCAACAGACAGACATTGTATTATACTACACACCAATTTTTCTTGTCGTCCAAGGCCATTTACGTCGTAAGTTTTTGTTTCTCTTCAAGTTTCAAAAAGTTAACCATTCACGTGACAGGTTGTGTTTAAGTTGACGGACCCTGACTTGTCCAAGGTTGAGTACTGGCTTAAATCTATCAAATTACGTGCTGCTGCTCATGCGAGTCATAAACCAATGATAGTACTGGTTGGCACACACGTGGATGATAAGAAATGCACAAAAAAACATGTGGACGAATACATTCGTAAGGTAAAGGCTAATTTCAAAAAGTACAACTTCCTGGATATTTTCGTTGTGAGGTTCGTATTCTTTGCATCCATTTTTTTTACGCTGACATTTGTTTAAAGCAACCACAAAACCAGAAAAAAGTCGAACATGAATCAAATTACAAATCTAAAAGCTTATATCCGAGAAGTCGCTTTTGAGAAGCGGTTAGTTGGTAAATCCATTCCAAGCAACTACTTTGAGCTCATTGAGGTACATTCAACATTTATTGCATTCGAATTTAGGACCTATTTGTGCACGTGTTGTAACTGAACCACTTTCAAGGGAATAACTAAAATCCGAACAAACGCAAAAGCGATTATTACAGCTCAGAATGAAAAGGAATCCCTGAGTAACGCGCCAAGTAGTTCTAATCAACCATTCATGTCAATGGCGGATTTTAAGCAAGTACTAACAGGCTATGCTATCGACGAGATGGAGGATTGCATCACCTCTCTTCATGCAATGGGATTTATAGTACATTTTATGGATGACAGAGGTACGCATTACATCTCTAATGTACCCAAATGTCAATGACTATTCGATAGTGTTGCGTGATATCATATTTTTTGATCCTCAGTTCTTGACAAACCTCATGTCTTCTTTCGTATCCCTCACAAACAGATTCGTTGAGGGAGTCCTCGATAGTACATCTGTCCCTATTATACTGAAGAAATACCCACAGCACCTTCACAATATATTTATAGAGCTCCTCACCAAGTTTGAAGTTACGTATCCGATGGGTGATGGCAGAATTCTTGTGCCATGCATGCTTGCTGCTGAAATACCTAAAGCTACCAAGGAGCCATTACAAATGCGCTTCATTTTGCCGCCAACGAACAAGTACGCTAACTCCCTTACTTACTTTGTGGTAACCAATTTTATAAGAAAACAATATGGTCGCATCTACAAGTTCCAATTTCTTCCTTTTGGTTTTACTGATAGACTGATAATCCGTATTCTCAACATTCGTGGTCTTAAGCACAGGAAATTATGGAGGAATGGCATCCACGTGGTGCTTGATGATCAAGAAGGACTCCTTATTTACGATACAACACGGTATAAATTAACAGTGACAGTACACACCCCTGGACCGTAAGTGTTTACTTTGGATTCCTGATTGTACTTACCAACTTTGTGATTGTAGTACAACGCTCTTCGTTCAGTTGATGCTTGCTATTTCGTCTTTGTTGGAGGTGTTCTACCATGGTATGTCACACCTCGTCACCAAGAAGATTCCAACAACCTATATACTCAGTAGAAACCCGTAAGATGCTCGCTTTCTTTATTTGTTCCGATTGTTCTAATTCAGCCTAGACAAACTGATAAGTCGTTTGTAAGCTACGATGAAGTAGTAAAAGCGTTTATTAGTGGTAAAACTACAGTTGAGAGTGGCGTCGTTCCTCTTCAAATCCACCAACTTGCCCCAGACGTATGTTTTTCAGCATTGCCTATCATCGATGGTATTGCCACTGGGCGAAAACTTGGTGAGGGTGGATTCGCTATTGTGTATAAAGGCATGTGGGAAGGCCACGAGGTAGCTATTAAAAAGATCAAGCGAAAAGGATCAGGCTCTGGGAGCACCTTAGAGGAGTTCAAGTCCTTTTCTCACGAGGTTTACTTAATGAGGTATGACTATCCCATTCCTGTGTTGTGCAGCTATACTAACACGTAATGTAGTAAAATGAAGCACGAAAACTTGGTCAGACTCTACGGCGTAACCTTAAATCCGTTGTGCATGATACAGGTAATTACTTTGTCATCATAATCCAATTTTGTATTGATTCTTTCCTCAAGGAGTTTGTTCACAACGGATCGTTGGATCATCACCTACATAACAGCAAACTATCTGATGATGATTTCTCATGGAGACTTCGTAAGAAGATAGCCTTTGATATGGCTAAGGGTCTTCGATATCTACAAAACTTACATCCACCAGTACGTTGAATCAACCTAACATCAAATTTATTTGATTGTCCTAACACGTGATCTTCAAGGTCATTCATAGGGATCTCCGAAGCCCAAATATATTTGTATGCACTTAATCTCTATTCTATTTTTTCATTGACAGCGCTTTTTCTTTAGATAGAATCATTGTCTCTTGATGCACCTGTCAACGCAAAAGTTGGAGATTTTGGTCTGTCACAGCAAGCTCATCCTGCGCTAAGCGAGATTTTGAGTACATGGCAATGGCTAGCTCCTGAAGTTTTCGATAGTCATTCTCGTCAATACAACGAAGCGAGCGACTTGTACTCCTACGGCGTAGTTTGTTGGGAATTGGCTTCCAGATCATTCCCTTTCACTGAGTTTTCACAATTTCTGTCAGTGAGGGAAGAGACGTTATCTGCTGAACAACTTTCTGATCCTGCTCTTGTTGATCAACTTAAGCTACAAGGATGGGAGATTGATGGTAACAAGGCCGTGTTACAAGGTAACCTCTTATTTATTTCGAAAAGATTGAAAAGATCTTTTTTGTTGTGAATCGTGTTTGCTGATATTAATAATCTCAGAGTTCAAACAACAAAACGTGAAACGTGCTATTATTTCTGAAGATTTAAGACCTACAATACCCAAAGACACGCCAGGGTTTTTTAAAGATATTATACGCCAATGGCACGTGGCTTTAACAAAACAATAATTCCATTACTACAACGTCTAACAACCTCTCTACAGCTGGACCAAGCGACCACAGAGTAGACCAAAACCAGATGAAGTTGTAGAAATATTAGCTAAGGAGCTTGGTATATCAGCAGCGGATAGACGTAAATCTCAAAATGGTGGCCTATCTCGCGTGATACAGACGAAAAAAAGTATGTACTGCCATTCTTGTATTAGTTGTACTCATTCACTTTGTTATAGCCAATACACAGCTGTTGTCACGATGTGCTGTGTTAACTCCAACTTCCCGCGTTAGTAGTTGTGTTTTCCTCGAGCGCACAGAGCAACTATGGTAAGTGAAGCCTTTTTTGAGTTGTTCTTCCCTTACATGATTTTGTTTCAGGCTGGGTTGCGATGACGGTAGAGTGTATATAATGGACACGAAGCATGGATCTACTAAAACAACGCTCTCTGGGCACAAATGTCCAGTGACTAAACTCAAATCAGCCGGCGCTACAATTTGGAGTGCTGATGAATCTGGGACATTAATCTTGTGGGACGGCTATGTAAGTAAAAATTTTCCTTGTAGTGTTTGCTTTCCCTGACAAAATGAACCCTTTAGAACCATCACATGAAAAACACGTACTGTATACACGAAGCAGCAATTACGGATTTCTTTTTCACAACAGACCCTCAAGGCAAGCGCCACCTTTGGAGTTCGGATACTCAAGGTGTCCTGATTATTACAAAGTTGTTAGATGTAAGTTTCTTTTTAAACTCTCAGAGACCAGTTTTACATCCATTAACCAAACTCTAAGAAATCCTCCCACGAGCGAGTGAATTGCCTGAAATTCAGAAAGAGTATTGCTGCTATGGTCATACAGGAGAAAAACGTACACTGTGGTTTTTTTTTGTTGACAGTTTTGTTTATTTCTTTTTAGTTGTGGGTTGCATCACACAAAGATATCTTTGTCTATGACTGTGAGAGTCTTAGAGAAGCATCGTCTTTCCGACCATTTCCTTCAGGGCCTGTAACAAGTATCATTTCTGTAGGCCAGTACATTTGGGTTGGTGGCGCAACAATCAAGATTTATGATGCAATGGCCAAGCTTGTGAGGACTCTGGACGGACATGGCGGTCCAGTCTCATACATGCATAAAGTAGTCGTAAACGGCGGGCGTGTAACTGTATGGACAGGGTCAGAGGATAGCACCATACTCGTATGGGACGCAGGCGTACGTACCAACCTACAAAAAGATTTTATTTTATTGTAAAATGGGTTACACCAAAACTAAAATTTCATCTAGAACTACGAATGTTTACAACTCCTGAACAAACACAACGATAAGATAACTTGTATCGATAACGGTGGCAGGCACGTGTTTATAAAAATAAGTAATAATTTTTGCTTACCATACTTAAAGTGCATCTCGTGTGGCTTCTGTTAGTTGGAAGGATCTAGCAGTGTCTATTTGGGAGTACAACCAAGCGGTGGTCAACACTTTGCGAAAGCCAAGCACAGAAGTTGTACACGATAACAGTGCGTATTCATTCACCTGGTTTAGTATTTAACACGTGTCTATAGAATTACGAGAATTCACACCACCATCATCCAAGGTCTCCAGTATATCTCGTATACAGGCAAAGGGTAAAGAAATAAGAGAAACAATTGTTACTGGAATCAGTAAGACCAAGCAAAGTGCTCCAAGTGCGTTAGATAAAAAGTGTTTGTACGCTTGTTTTTCGCTGATTTAAAACAACAGAATCGCCAACGTCTCCTACTCCAGAGACTCGCATGGCCTTTACCGAAGAAGATCCACTACGTGCAAGCAAGGAAGAAATGAGAAACGAGTTGAAGAGCGTCTTGCTGGCATCGAACAATAGTGCAAGTAACAGTTGGCACGCTTCGCCAAACGGCAGGAAGCATTCAAGGAATATATTCCCAAAACGTGATGAAGAGGAGAGTTCAGGCTCAAAACAAGGATTCACAAAGAATTATTTCAGTCGCAAAAATAATAACTTTGCACAACGCAAGGTACGAACTACATTCCCTTATCTAGAGTTTTCTAATTGATGTAAAGCGACACACAACGGACTCTGACGAAGCACCATCGAGTCCTTACGCCAACCACATTGCAAAGCAGCTTCGTAGGGAGGACAAGCAGACAAATTTCAAAATTAACAGCACAAGGAGGCGACCTCCACTCCAAACAAAGGCTTCCTTCAAGCTCGAGATTCCAAAAGATAATGCAAACTGGATGGAAGCAGCTGCTGACGGAGCAAAGCAAGGCTTCTCAAGCCGTGCGTCATGGACACGATCTACTTCAGGTATGCAATAATCACCATTATTCTTCATTGCCGTCATCTCTTGTGCTGATTTGCCGCAGCTGTTCCGCAGAATGGATTTGTTGGGATGTCCTTGAGCAGAGTAGATAGTGGACGAAACTTGGTTAAAGCTAAAAGCAGCAGTGGAAATGGACTATCAACACCACCGGTGCCAATGCGCACACGAAAATCTTTTTCGCAACCTTCGAACAGATCAGACTACTTGGTGATAAACAAGGGCACAGGACCTACCAACTTGAGCACATCGCCTCCAAAAAGGTTACCACCTAGTCCTACTATGCCGCCACGAAATATTCCATTAAGACCTCCTGCAACACCTCCAAAGTCACCAGGAAGTCGGCGCATGCGACAAGCGTCAGTGGGAGCAGCTCCAAGAACCCTTCCACAAACACCTCCTTCAAGTTCTCCAAAATGGTTTCAAAGGAGGACGCCCAAGAAAGGGTCACCTAGAAATATAAAGATTGGAGGTAAGTCTCCGTTCTCATCACCACGACGAGACATTCGTAAATCTCCCAAGTCGCCAAAACCCAAGGTGATGTTTCAGAATCCAAATTCGCCAAAGGTCACGTTCCAGAAGCACTCACCTAAGGTGTCGTTCACAAAGAGACCGTTCGCACCAAAAAAGAGACCAAATGGAAAACGTTCACCACAAACACACAGAAAGCTGCCGAAAATAGGTGGAAAGCGCTCAATAGTGCGACCAAAGGTGGGCAGTAAAAGGCCACTGCCAAATCCAAAAAAAGGAGGTAGGCAAAAACAGCTTAGAGCATCGAGAAGTCTTCCTCGCACACCAAAAAAGTTTTACTAAAAGCAAAAAAACACTAAAACAACCAAAACAAAACTCCAAAAAAAAAAAAACTTGCTAGAAGTTGTTGGTGGTAATGACAAGCTTATTAACCAAAACCACAGACCAAACAACCGGTCGCATGGGTTCACACCGCCTCAGCCGCAATTGTACAATAGGAAAGAGTGGGACTGTATTGATTAACTAAAATTTGTTTGTAACAAGAAAATCCCAAGACTCACGTTTTTTTGAGAACACGATTGACTTTTAGAATGTCTGCTAAGTCTGTTCCAGCTACAGACTGTAGCACTGTTTCCCGAACGTAGCACCTTAGATGGTTCTCAGTGTACGCAAGGTTGTAATAGACGCGTATTTGCTGATTGTAACTACAGGCTATTTATTCCAGCTCTCCAGACATCATCAGATACTTGATAGGGTACGCCAATGCGCCATGAAACTCATTTCAGGCCGATAAGGCTACTAAATAATATTAAACGTCTGTTAGAGGTTTATTGCTACTCATAGGCGTACTACTACCTCTGGGTATTACAGCCATAAAAACATCAGCCATTAAGGTGCGTTAGAATGGGAACTACGTTTTTCAGCGTTCTAAACAGCTCTCAATAGCACAGCTTCACCACGTCGCGTGTAAAATTCTCATCAAAACGTTGAGTGTGTTGACCACGTTGATACCAATCGTAAAGCTTGAAAATAACTTTTTTACCTTTACAGGTAATGCGATATACTCAATAATACTTTACGCGGAGCCACTTGGCGTATGGTTATTGTACATAATACATGATTCACCGAAACAATGGCGTTTTTGCTGGTGTGCGCCGTTTAAATGGGCTTGATTTCGCAGGGCTGTCTCTTAGCCTGAGGAGACCCTTTTTGTTCGGATTATCGATAAGATCCTAGTAGTACTATGTAAGAAGAACTGTCTTTAAATCTTATGCAATTGTGGTACGTACAATGATGCGTTGAAGCACAGCAGAGCAAAAAGTCTCCCCTGCAATGACGGGATTGTTACTAGCAAAATCTACAAAACTTCTCGTCTCTTTTTCAAGCCGTTCCAGTTGTTTTGGTGTTGGCGAGAATCTACGTAGGCTAGGCTCTGGGCTTTGTGAAACAATCTTTTGTATGTAGTATTGGAGAGTGTGCCATATGAGGAATAATGTATTCTCAATATTATCTGCGAAAGAAAACGGAAAAGTTAATGGTTTGGATCACGTCGCATTTTAAATAGCGTACAAACTAAAGTTGTCACATGTTTTTTGTTCTCGTTTATGCGTTGATACAGCGCTAACCGCGCCAGCTTCAACATCCGTTGTTGTTCCATCGTATCCACAGGTTCTCCAGGTATCAACTTGAGAGTATTACGTTAATTCATGATAACACCAATATGAATCCACAAAGAAAAACTTTAAGTTTGTGTACCTCATTAATATCTGTATTTGTTAGTGGTGAGTTATCCTCGAACTTTGCAGTATACATGTTGGTCTGTAAATTAGTCTGCCGAATATCCATAATGCAACGTTTAACATAATCCATGAGCATGCGCACTGGTGGTTGATTGGTGTCGTTTTTGCCCCACAAATCTAGACAAAGAGAGTTAGAAATACTACTAATTATTTATGTTGAAGAATTTGCGCACTGTTGGAATTCTGCTGCTGCTCGTAGCTGTCAGGGGAGAACATAGGTTGTTGGTTTGCTAAATGGCGTAAGATTAGGTTGTAAAATGAGCAAGTTGGGTTGTTGTACTATCGTAAATGAGAAGCCTCATGAATCCAATAATGCTACGATTCATCTGAGCAATGATAAAACTGACAGATCGTTCTGACGTGAGTGTGTTGTCAGCTTGTCCTGGTCTAAACTTCTTTGAACTATATTTTACAAGTAAATCACGCATGAGCATAGGAATACGCGTTTTGAATCGGTCTTGCAACTATTGGCAAAAGGAATTTAGTAACAACATCACACTCAACTCGTGGCTGGTAGCCAGTACATACCGAAGTTGTCACATATTTCCAGTGTTTACCAAGACGCTTGATGATAGCAGCAGCCAGGCTAACTGACTTCAACCTGTCCGTAAAGAGTGCTTTGGTAGGTTAGTGTCAGAGTATACTTCATTTTTAACTTACTCTGTGCTCTATCAGACAGTATGCCTGTAAAGGTAGGGAAGTGACTTTCAATAAAGCCTAGCACCAGTCGAGCCAAGGTCTGGTCCTTTGGTTTAGATTCCATCATTGTATGCACGAGTTGTAAGACAGCCAATAGCATTTGGTAGTACCGCGCAATGGCTGGAGGTATCCATGTATTGAAATCTGAAGAGAATCCCGTGTTAGATCCATAAACTTTTTAATTATATTTATACGCACCAGATGCTTCGTCACTCTCTGGTGGATGTGCATCAATAAATGTGCTGTTATTAAGTATGTGAAAAATTCCATTGTAGACAAGGTTATCAGCGCCTCGAGGGGACATAGCAACTCGTGTTAAGAAGGTCATTTTGGCGTCAAACACATATATTAAACTAATTGAGGTTGCTGATGGTCTCATCAAGTTCTTTAGTGCAATATCTTGTTTTCCAATCTCTACAATAAAGTTCTTGAGCATTCCCAAATTATTGAGAACGCCAAGCCACGTCGCTGATGAGTCGTAGAAGAACAAAGCATCAAGACAAGTAAAAGACTAAATGGTTGTTATTTGATACCTTTTTTACATATAGTTGGACGTACGACTGTTTTCCATATATCCTCGCCGTCAGACGCATCCATAGCTAATTGGGCAACTAAATCTGTACCCGTTCGTTCGATGACTTGTCGGTTACCGCTCTCCAGCGCTTTTTCCTGATCAACAAGGGAGTTGACCCACTACAATACTGTGAACCCAATTGCAACAAGAATAAACGCGTACACTTTCAGCACTGCTAGTATTAACTGCTTCCATAATAACAGCTGGACGTGTTGTGTATTGCAAGTAATTGAGCATTGCAGCGTAGATATTACCTCGCATGGCATTCGTACCACCAAATTTTTTAACTGACAAGATAAGCTTCTCAAAGATGCTGTGCAACTCCTCAACAGGAACAAAGTTGCCAGCCTCGAAATCTATTTGAACCAAAAACGTCAAAACAAAAACACAAAAAAGGCTTATGTTACCTTGTCTGCTCACATCTCTCGATCGAATACGTCCTGTATGTCCGTATTGCTTTGTGCGCAAGCATTTTAACAGTGTTACACAAGCGCTTGCCAAGTGTCTAGACAAATCCAAGTCGAAGTTCAACTTTCGAATTTTGCTTTCTCCAAGACCACCAATCACTTGAAGCTCACTTAATTTCATCAATACTCCCTTGATTAACTCATAGATAATACTTTCAGCCTCTGTGTCTCTGAAACTTGTGTTAAAACTTGGTGCTACCAGTAAGAATAAAGCGTACGTGAATAATTTCGGGAGGTGTTCTAGAGACACAGCTAACAGTTCATTCCATCCCTCCATCAGCTTTGCCATTACGCCATACGAGGAGAAAAATAGATTCAACTCTTCTATGTAACTCAGTAAAGTATCCATCTGTGTTTGCGTTAGATACAACAAATATACTGATTAACGAGGGGTTACCTCTGTGACGTATTGTTTTATCTGTCTCATCATGTTTTGATCTGACCTCAATCGCCTTTTTTCACCATCCTATTCACAACAAGTCAGAAACGATAGCTGAGAGTCATATATAATAAATAGCTCATACCAAAAACTGCTTGAGCAGTGGTATATCTACAGTTGGATTGCCGCATGTTTCTACTCTTACAAATGGAGATAGGTCAAATTCTTGGATAAGCGTCAATGATGGTCTAACAGGATCCTTTAATTGCAAGTCCAACCCATCCAACATTTGGTGCATCCTTCTCCTATCTTGGGCCATTGGCTGATCGAACAATTCTGGTTCATCACTGGCACTACCGCAACAAAATTATTCATTTCCTTTTCGATAATATATTTAATGACGTACGTTCTATCTAGCTGCCGCGTGATTGAGTTGTTCATGGCGAACAACAACTTGATAAGTTTTGAAAAGTTATTGTTCCTTCCAACATGTAACTCTAATGCGAGTATCTTTACGCTCCAAGCACGTTGTTGTACTGTAGCCAAGTAGTCTTCTTCAGACAACTGGTCATACAAAGTAAATTCTAGCTTTTTTGCAAGTCGCTCAAAAAAATTGCCTACAAACAACTGTTAGTATCTACTTCCTTTTTTTTTCCATGGCGCGTACCCTCCATCGTATTTAAGCGCAAGAAATCAAGAACCTTGTCACTTGTACTTGAGCACGTGCATAACCTGTAAAGAAATTCAAGGCCAAGTGCAAGAAAAGAAGCATTCCAATCAGAGGGGTTGTTAATCATGGCCACAACCACGTCCAGTATACTACATGGTGACTCTTCAATGGTCCATCCTCCAGTAAAAAGCGTATCGGCGATTGGAAAACCGAGAATGAAGTGTGTGAACGAAAACTCAGGACGTATATTGTCCATAGCTACTGCCATGAATTCCTTTTGCATTTTTCTTGCAACAATTATTAGTTGGACAAACTTCTTGAGTTTTATATACGCACAAGGCAATCTCGTCCTCGTCTTCACCATAATCAAGTGAATCTTGCAAAGGAATACTTGTTTTGAATTGAATTGTTTCTGAATACGCTGTAACAAGCTCAATTTGTAACTTTGATAGAATCAAGCTCTTGTGGATATTGCCAGAGAGTCCAGTCAAGATATGCAAGATGCGCACAGACAAGAACCTTTTGATATAAAGATAAGGAAAACATCAAAAAACAAGCAGGTAAAAACACCAAATGCAAAAAGTTGGCCAACTAGGCTATCGCAAAGGTGAGTACGTACTTAATTTTAAGGCGATGAGGGTAGTGAACAAGCCTTGCAATATTTGCGAGGTACTTTGGATCAGAGGTTAGCATCATCTCGAGCTGCCCTAAATTGGTAGGTGCTTGGGATATTCTGTTCAACTCTATTACATAAATTCGGTTAATACAACTTTGGCAATACTAGACAAAATAAGGGACCAGTACCTAAGAAAGCTTGTTGCTTTGATAGTCCAGCTTCAATGACCTGCAATGCTAGTATTACAGCACGTTCGAATTGGTTACCATTGGCTTCGAAACGTTCATTTGCGAGGTGGTTTACTCCTTCACCGATGATATAAAGTATTTTCTCAAGCAATCTGTTATTGGATGATAACAAGTACTTCATCAATAAATATCCAACTGAGGTGTGCGATATGAGTTCTTGGTTGCCAAGTTTAACCACGCTACGATTAAAGTCCTCTGGAAGCGGATTGTAGTACTTCAAAATCAAGTCAACAATCGCCAAAGCATTACTAGCAACCTCCCATTTGAGGTGATTCTGAGCATAGCGTCTACCCGAAGTCAAAACAAACGCAAATCCAACAAAAAAGAAAGAAAAAAAAAAGGATTGTTCGTGACGGATGAAGTTTACCTCAAATCAAAACGTGAGAATACTTCGACTATCACAAAATGAAGGTACGGCCAAGGCCCTGGGAATCTCTGGCGATCACCAATAGTGTTAAGTTCTCTAAATCCGGAATCTGCGAAGGGTTCGAACAAAGAATACAAGAAACTCATAAACGCGTTCGTGCAGTCGTAGGTGCCCATGTTGCCTTCAATGTTATTCAATTGATCGCGTATACCACCCATGCCTACCAAATGTCCACCAGCGTCCATTGGCAATAGTCTACATGTCTCTAATCTTGACCACAATCCAGTAGCCAAGCCATCAACGCTAGCAAATGCGCCCAGAGTTTGGTACACGCGACTCTTTAATGGTAAGTCGACAGCATGACATAGAAGTTCAAATGATCTATCTGGAAGTCGCCATTCATGATGGCTCGCCAGACGCTTGCCTACACCACTTGGATCTTCTGCAACAACTTTATTTATAAGCCTAAAAATGGCGACAAAGCCTTTCAGATCATTTGGGTCCAAAGGTTTTCGCAGAGGTGGATTTTGTAGAATAGCATTCTAGTCTTGTGTTAAAGTATCACTCTATTATCAAAAAAAAAAAGCTACCTTCAAGTCCTGCACTGTGCTCTCACAAGCTGCAAATATCATGGTCCACGACACAGCGGCACGTTGGTCAAGAAGAGCGTACACCTATTTAAAGAGTCACGTTATGTACGTCTAATGTGAATTTAGAAGTACCCGCTCAGTGCCTTCAACACCTGTTGCAAGTCCAGTAAGAAGTTCTAAATACGACACAAACACGTTAGGCGCACTAGAGTTCGAAAGAGCCCTCGTGTATGCCACAAGTGTATCTTCCGTAAGGAATCTGTGGACACGTTCTGGGTGATCCTATGGATATCCATAAGAAACAAGAAGGACAAAAAGAAAAGGCGTACTTCAAGGAACAATCCGACTAATTTTGGAAGCCACTCAGATACTAATTCATGTTGAACGAGATTCTGTAGTTCCATAGTTTCAATAAACGTTGTTACCAACCCTTCTACCAAGCATCCAAATTCCTTGCCATTCTCACCTCGAGTGAGTTCCTTATGAGGCTCGAGCAAACTGACTATAAACGGAAGGGTGTACTTAAAAAAAGAGTTAATCACAAATCTTGTTTGTCAAATAAAAAAAAAAACCCTAGTAATTTACCATGTCACATATCATTCTGACACCATTCCTGATGGTTTCAAGAAAATTGGGTTGCACTGTTTGTGTTTTTGTGTGAATGTTTATCCTGAATATTGTCACTGCAAATATAAGCGTTAATCGCAATCCTTCAGCCCAATCACCAGATGTACTCCATGGCTGTACGAGAGTCGTATCGGCATTAATTGCAGCTATAAAATTTTGGTTGTCCATCAATGGATTTTCATCTGTTACTGTGTTGACATCAATACTTCGTATTGCTTTAGCATCAAATGCTGCAATCACTGTAAATAATGCAAGAGTTATGGATTGTGGATGATGTAGAGCAGGATTAGGTGGCGGTGTTGCTTTCCAACGTGGTGAAAAATGATGTACTAAGTTGACTAGCTGAAACACGTCATCTGGTGGTAGTGCGGTTGTGTAAGCAACATAAAACAGTATGTCCACCAGCATCTTTTCCTCAACATTGCGCTTAATCCTACCTGGAGCCGTTGGTTCACCCTAATCCAGAGCGTTAACACAATCTGCTTTTAAGTGTAAAATAAAAAAACCCATAATAGGAAATGTTAGCGTGTCAGTCTCTTGCCTTGACTGTTGATACGATATTGCGGACTAAACCTTTCGCTATTATATTATGTATAAATTCACGAAGGATTCTTTTTATTACAGGAGCGATGTCGACATCTGGACCATGTTGTACCTAGTGTCACGACAAAATAAATTTAATATGTCACCCACGTCTCTTTTTTTTTTTTTTGAGCGTTATAACGAACCCTTAGGATATCCAAGAGCGTATGGAGCACATTTGACCGAATTTCAATAAACTTTTGTTGCGCTAAAGCAACCGTTTCGCCAAATTGATCTTTCTATGCGTACGTTAAGCGATTTAGAGTGTAGAAGCGTATGTACCTCATCTTGAGCCATCCAAAACAATCGTATGCATTCATACTCGTCGTAGTCGATTGCATCGCTCAGATGTAATATCTAGTACAAGTCAGAGTGCTTTTAGCATGACATGGCTAAAAGTGCTTGTTCCATGCCTGCGCTACCACTGCTTGGCTTCCAAACTGTACAGCGCTTCCATCCAACACGACTTGATTAGTAGATAATGCCTTTCTGTGCTCTGCGTTGCGAGGCTGATTATTTTAGCGTTTGGCATTTCATAAAATACAGTACCTTTTGCCTTAGAGGTGTAGCAAACTCATCCTCTAGATTTTGCAATAAATTGCGAAAATACGCGGCGTCATTCATTTCACCAACTCTACTGAGCTCCATGGAGAGCTCGAGAAGCTGCTCATACAAAAATTGCATAATACTACAGCTTTGGGCACATTCAAAAGTGTCCACAGGTATGTTTTTCAAACGTATTCTCCCGCGGAAAAATCAAAAAGTTTTCATTTCATTGACTACATTGGGTTTTTTTTTTTTACAGTAGGGGTTACTCTAGCAGTAGCAAGACGATGTTTGTTCAGGCTCAGATGGTTCTTGCGCAATATCGATGGTTTTAGGCGCACTCCGTTCTGGTCCTACTTTTATTACTCTATTGCTTTCCTACAACGTACACGCACCTGATTTATTAGTTTTGTGGCTGTTGATGATAGTGGACGCGATCTTAAGAGTACACAATGAGCGGAATACCTTTTTGAAAGCAAAAAAAAATGTACCTGCTGAAATAGTTGTTTTATATTATATCCTGCTTTTGCTGACGTTTCAATGTACCTAAAATCTCTTGTTAGAACTCCGCTAAAACCACGTGATGTACAAGGCATTCAACGCATCTGCCTTCTTGATACCTAGTAGCAATGAATTGGTAATGCTTGTTATTTATAATAGCCACATACCCTCCTCCATTGAAACTTGTCGCACGTCGCTTTGATCACTCTTGTTCGCGACAATTATCATTATTGCCTGATTAGAGCGCTCAGCAAGTACGGCTTCTGACCAGCTGTCTATACTCGCAAATGTTGCACGCTTCGCCATGTCGAATACCTACAGCATTTGAAAGAGCTACTCAGTACCTTCGTGACTTACAAGTATCCTACATGGTGTAAGTAATAACCTTTGCGTTTTTGCCACTAGCATGTTACATACGCTACGTGAGAATCGCGTATATAGCTCGGTATTAAGCTGCGGAAGCGTTCTTGGCCAGCTCTTCACACTATTTAGTACAAGAAATGTTTGAGAAGGCGTACGTGTCCCATAGCTGCAATAAGAGTCTGCGGTCTTCTAAAAACAGCGTCTAGAGCCTGTCAAAACGCACGTGGGCGACGAGACGCACCTTGCTTAAAAAATCAATGCCTATGGCGTTTTAGGGACGATTGAAAAGCTTGTGATAGTTGGTACCTATTGTAGCATTGTATGATGTCGAAAACGTGTCTAACCAAGTTAACAATTTTACCACAACCCGTAGCTGCGTACCATACATGTACGACGTTAGAATTGATGTCTTTGAGAGAATTAGTTAAATAGATACAATAGCTTTTTTACAAAAATAAAAACATCAACAGCACGTGCCTTGCCAACGGATATATCCCCCAAAAAGACTACTTTGTATTTTTCTAAAGGTGTAAGAGTATACGACGAGGAACGGCGCAAGCGGGCAGACGTTGCTGTATCTTCACCAACAGGTTCGTGTGACATTGCTACAAAGGCCACGTCGTAAATTTGTAGACGAGCTTAATCAGAAATTTGGTACAAAATTGCGGTGAACAAGACTCAAGCCACGTGATATTTAATGTATGTACAAGTGGCTACTACAGTCACTACTAATGAGGCAATAAACGAGCGTTGGGCCGGAATGGAGTAGGGGTGTTATAATTAGCTAGAGACCCTTGTGTGGGCGTAGTCTAAACAGTGTTTAGCAGAAATATAAAACATTTTGGTGCTTACGTTCCTAATGTTGATTCTTCTCGTGGTAGCTAAAGCAACAAATTAAGTTGGATTTTATTTAAACCTTTTTGCACGTACTATTTTCGGGGAGTCCTGGACGTGCTTTTAGAGCAGTCGCAGGGCAAACAAGCCCAAGTATCTGAGTGTTGTTTGGTAGTAGGAGCAAGGCAACAGGTGACGTTTCACCTAGATGTATTACACCAGCCTAATCCATTCAAGTAAGTAAAACGCTAGTGTGTCGAGCGAGGGATACGCACGCTTCTAGAAAGCAAATTTTTTAGTGTAACGAAATTCTGGGTGTTTTCTGTTGTGTCCGCGCTCAGTGCTCCAACCGTAAACTCCATCTGAAACCAGAACGTTAGTTTTTGTTGCAAAAGGGAAAATAGCTGAAAAAGAGTACGTACTATAGGAACTTTGTTGTGGTTCATAAGTTGTCCACGGACCCTAGGGTCATCGCGCAGCAGGAAGATAATTTTGAGTGCCGTAGGCCAAACAATATTTGAAAATCGATTTTTATCATCAGTGCTTCTATTGTTCCTCTTCCATGGTGCAGCTTTTACTCTAGCAAACACTTCCGCCCCTCTTGAAGCCTCACTTTAGTGTGGTGAGTCAATGTTTGGTACCTTTCATCCCATACCAGCAGTCCTGACCACAGCGTATGTTCATTCTTGTTACCAGTCATCGCCTGATTCATCAATACGCTCTGAGTTGCCATGGCGCTATTGTTACCAGCTGGAGAATTTGCTCGGGTAGTTCTCTGTACGCCACCTGGTAGCTCATAAGTGGGAGTGAGCAACTAGTAATATCATACCTATTGTTACTGTATTTGGGGAATGTACGGACATTGGAGAATGGACAGCTATTGGAGAGTGTGCAGCCATTGGTGAATGCGCAGACATTGGAGAGTGCGCAGCCATCGGAGAGTGTACAGATAATGGAGAACGGGCTGCCATTGATGAAGAGCGCATGGAATACATAGTATTGTTAGGATATGTACTGTTTGTGACAATGTTTGTAGGTGTCAATATATTCGTAGGTGTTGCAGCTGCAACACGTATAGAGTTATTGGACGTTACTCTCGGCATGGACTAAGTAGTAGTGTAAGCATTGGTATGTAGTCAAAGAAAACGATATGAAGTACATGATGTACAGTAGTTCTATCACTAACTTGTTGGGATGACATTACCGTAATGCCGGTCATATTTGACGATGTCGTAGCAGGTGTTGGCATGAGCTGGATGCCGGCTGATGCCATTTGCTCTTCTTTCGGTTTAACTACTTTCAAACTTAAGAGGTGCGGATCTATTCCGCCTAATTTGCATAGTGGCACTTTGTCAGAGATAGCTACTTGTGATCCCCTGCCAGACTGTGGAAGTTGAGTTAGCACGTATTCTAAGAAGGGAGAGTTTACCTCTTTAATGATTTTTCGGAACACAGGCAAATCTCTGAACCCTAAGAAACTTATGTGTGTTCGCTTTTGGTGTAATCGTTGAAGCTGCTTTGATATTGACTTATCAAGCTCAATGTGTTTTTGTGGTTTGTGAGGAGGAGATGATGCAAAAACAAATAAATAATTTTCAGCTTGCTGTGGTTCATTTGAAAGCCAATCTGTAGCGACCTACACGGATTAATACCCATGGCAGCGACGGGTACAAACCTCTAATCCTGCGCTTAATGCTGCCCTGTTATAGGCTCCGCCATGGTAATCGATGCCACTTGCTCATCGTTAGAACAATACTTCAGCACGTGATATACGTTTAATGTGTCAAGCGTACCTCACCCACAACTGAAATTGCGCCCAGTTACTTGTAAACCGTCTAGCTTCAATAACTGAATCGGCGTATGGTGGATAATCGCGGTATAATACCAACGCCACTTTTTCGTTCTGTACACGGTAAGTTACGACGTTATAGAAGTATTCTGTGCCTGGTGCTTTCTTACAGCCCTAAAAGTATGTTATTGTTGGTTACTGTTTGATGGACCGTACTCAACAAGTTTGTTTATGAGCTGTTGGGCCACTTGCTTGTTCTTATGCATCTTTGAAGTGGCCTCAATTACAAATATTATGTTTCTGGCCATTCTCGCGCCTAGCGTCAAAAGGTGCCTGTACAGAAAGAACTAAACAGCCCAAGCTCGACTGAACTAAAAACTTCGCTTAACGCTTCGAAAAAGTCGGTAATTGTCAGATACACTCAAAACAAGTAACGCACAAAGCACTACAAGTACCTCGGCGTGTCAATAGCATAACCGTTACTCCAATGGCCCATTTCCTCTTTGTTACGCGTTCATTAATTGATGAATGGGACACTACAGGTTTCAATCAAGTGTATGCGTTATTTTATTTTGAAAGTCTAAAACCGAATAGAATGGAAGGATTAGCACAGACTCAGGGTGGAATACTCGCAGGGCAACAAATAAACGTCCCATCGATCAGGTTGATTGATGTAGAGACGTACTAGCACTAACTTTTGCTAGACGGATTATTTACGAGCTATTTGGACAGTATTTCGAAGAGCAGCTTCATTTAGACAGAATTGACGCAGTTTTGACACACGGTGATTTCGTACGTTGCGCAAATTCCCTGCCGTTTCATAACAGCACTGCTCGAGCCTGACACGCATATAGTTGGAGATACCAGATATCAGGGACATAGTCGCAGATGTGCTATGGGTTTTCAGTACGTCAAAGAGTAACTGCCACTGTAAATTCATGCGTAGACAGGTCCCCAACATCAAAAGAGTCCAAAAGCTCCGTTGCTGAACGCTTTAGTGCGTAAGATTGCTTGCTTGCAAGGCTGCACGAAGGTGCGTTTATTGACATTTTGCAATCTACAAAGACATGATCAGAATACAATTACAATGACGAATATTGGCTTGTTTACCCATTCTAGGCGTTACTCGCTAGAGTAGATGACACTCTCATTAATGACTTGGATCACACATTCATGAACCGCTACCGAAGAACAAACACTCGTCAAAAGTACGTGCTTAGTCATGCAGTCACTGGCTCAGTTTTTTTTTTATAGTTTAACACAAGTCAAATACAATCTATTCCGAGAAGAAAGCGAAGGTTACTCCAAGGTCATCACTGAACTAAACAAAAAGATCACAAACGATAACATAGATAGTGTTATTAACAACGTCAAGTCCATCATAGGTACGTACTAAAAAGCGCATCACTTGGAACAATACTTATAGAGTTTAGGGTACTTTTGTCTTGACCCTAATCGCGTCTTGTCTGTTGTACTATCTTCGTATCAAGTTAACCTTGATAACGATCTATACACGCGACTACTAGATATATTCTCATCAACGAACTTATCCCATCTCATTGGCTTTAAGTTTAAACAGCAAAAGGACTCGAAGGACTCATCATCGTTGTATGCTCTCGCAAGTAAGTTCATCCAGCAGGGGCGAGTAAGCATGAATCAACTTTACCCACACGTACGAAGACAAGGAATAGCGATCGGGTTCTCTAACATAACCAGTTGTGGCCGAGTGAGGAAGACATGCGAAACCATCTAATATCACGATCCGACAGGGCAGTTCTTGAATCTAAGAACGCTCGATCTTCAAAGTGGACGGCATCATACGCCAAAGCGACTGCGAAGAAGACTGAGGCATTGAAGGAAAAGGAGGAATGGTGCAAAGAACAACGACATTTTATGGTGCGTTTTGAGAAGTTCTACAAACACACGCTTCACGCCTCACGCCTCACACGGTATCGTAGAACAAAAACCAAAAATTGGGATTGTGCGCAGCTTTGTTGGATACAGACGACTGGGAGAAGAACTCCTCTCACGCCCTCAAGATGTTAGCTATTCTAGCGCCTTTTCAACCTTCGAGCTACAAACCCATTGCTCAGCGACTGGCAAAGCAACTCGCTAAGCTAGTAGCGCCTTTGTATGAAAAACATTGTTCTCTTAGACACAAAATTTCAGAAAAAGAAGCTACCTCAATGGCCATTGACCCAAGCGAAGAAGAGTTTGACACATTCCAAAAACTAGCATTCCCATTAGTGGAGTGCTTGGGCGTAATGATTTGTTTGGATGCATCACTCATGGTAAAGTTCTGCCGTGTCATTGGATTTTTCTGCAAGCTCCTTACCGGGAAGAAAAGAGAAAGTCTACATTGCGATATGGCAGGGTTACTTGCTAGGAATATGCTACCAGCGTTATCTCTTCAAAGCCCTAACCCTAGCTTGTCGCAAGAAATATGGGCAATATGTTCTCAGATGTCGTGGCCTATGCGCCACAAAATGTATTCTTATTGGCTCAGAAATCAAGATTGGCCTGATTTAGTCGTGACAAAGGCCTTGTCCATCCGCAAAACGAAACAAGCTTTAAAGTGCGTTCACACCAACTTTTAAGTGTCCAACACTAACGCCTACTAGACGCATGACTATTAATACGACAAAGCCTGTTGGCCGTCAGTTAGGCAAAATTGGACAATCCAATCCTGGTACCCCATTTCAAACTTATTGTACACACTCTCACACCACGTGATTTATTCAAGGTCCCATGTTCCAAACCGTATTGCATAATGTAGAACAGTACTCAAATATGATGCAGCCAGTAATCGATTCGTTGAAATATGTTACAGACCTGTCCTTTGACGTTCTCACCTGTAAGTCTTCACTGGACACATTTGCTACTCACATCCTGTCCTTTGTGTAGATATTATAGTAGAGCGTTTGAGTGACGATACCAGAGAACTCTTCCAAGATGATGGTAGAAACGTCTCTCACTGGTTTAGGAATCTATCGGCTTTTGTCGGACATTGCTACAAGAAACACAGTAGTTCGATGCAGCTTGGCGCTCTTCTCGATTTGATATTTGCTGGATTAGAACAAAATCAATCACAAAACTTTCTCGTACTCAAAGGTACGCTAGCAGTACACGGCGAATTAACCAACTGAATACAGAGGTTGTCGCGCGTATGACGAATATTGAGTTGTACGAAGACCACTTGGACATTGTAGAAGCACATGCTGGTGGTAAATACCTTAGAGAAGTAGCACTTGCTAGAATAATACATGCGCGTACATCCCGAGGTGGTATTGCAAATCTCAAACGTGCTGTGAAGCAAGCAGATCTAGCCCTGCCAATTTACGAGCTTCTATCCAAGCAAAAGAATTGTATACTGTTCCACACACCCAAACAAAAGTATCTAAAGCTAGTTGGCGATCTCTTCGATAAGGTAAGAGATAAGGTATTGTTTGGTCTTCTAACAACATGTACAAAAGTGTCAAGATAGCGTTTTACAGTGGGCAAGTTTCACAATGCAACATGTTTACAGTGAGAATAACTGGGCGGGTTTCAAATACACTCCAGAGATTCTAATCTTAGAGCATGGTATACCAGTTGAATGCGCTTTCCACATCTTGAGGCCATATCTTGCGCTTAAGGATCCAGACTTTAAACAACACTTTGATTTGACACCATGCATCAAAGACACAAGGTATGTAATTCATACGAGCTACTAGATTGCATTAACTGCCATTTAAGCATTGACCCTATGTTTTTTGAAATGTTCTGGCGTCTTGGATTCAGTGATTTGCACAACCCTAGAGAAATGTACGAAAAGGAGATTGAAACTCTATCTGCAAGTGTACGCCACAACTTTAATCATCAGTGACTAATGCCTATATAAGACCGATAGCTCGTCACAAAACATGGCGTCAAAACTTAAACTAGAACTGATAGCACAAGAGGTATAACTTCAACTTGTTTATTATATCCTAACCAAACTTTTTAAAGAAATGGCATACCAAAGTGATGGCTGAGCTTAATCGCGTAGCGCCTAGCTGGACACTTGCTGGCCAAACAAGTCAGTTGGCAGAGTTGCTAAGCAAATGTATTTTACCACGTGCCAGATTTTCAATGGAAGATGCAATGTATTGTGTCAAGTTTGTATTAATGCTTCACGATATATCTAACTTAAACATATTGCTTTATTTTGACAAGGTACCCTTTTGTCTCATTTCAAGTACCAATTACTCTTTTTTTTTGACATATGCCATTAGCTATTTTCAGATACGCGAGCAATATTGGTAGGTTGTACTGAAGCAGAGGCAGGCAGGATAGGAGTCTTTTTGTACGTACAACTTTTAGGAAAACTCAGATCTCATTTTAACTGTTTATTCAAAAAGGCGACACAGTTTGATGGCTGTTATGAAATGGAAAGCTAGCAGCAGTGTTTTCGAGAAGGAACGAGAGTCACACGTCAAACAAATGTCATTGAGCGATAAGCCACTGTCGCACCAAGGTACTATCCAATCCGGCTTTTGTGGATCTGCTGATGACGTTTTAAGGCTTCCGAAGACTTACATTGGTGTGGGAAACGCGATTGAAAGACCATATTCGTGCCCTCATAATGTCTAACGAATACATGCAGTGCAGGAACGCACTAACAGTTCTAAAGCATCTTGTTGGGTGCTTCCCAACGTACAAAAAGGTTGCAACCTTGATAGAAAAGATTATTTCACCTCTCGAGTCTGATGCACGTGAAGACTTGAAAATATTTGCCCAGAGGTATGTATTGCATTAACAAAACACGACGGACCAATGCTAAAATCTTTGTTTAGTTACATACAAGAATTGCACAGGGCAAGACCAGCACTGCTGGATGATAAACAATTCTGTACGAGCGCTAATTGTTTACTACTTTATTTTTGTACTATTCCTCTCACCATTATGTTAGTACGAGACAGAGGTGATTCAAAATCAAAATCGAAAGTTGACAGAGATGGAAAAAAGAGTGAACGATCAGAGAGGAAGTCAACCTCGGATAGAAAGCTACGAGGACCGCTTGAACCAGTAAAGCCTGTTATGGGTCCACCTAAGCCATCTTCAAAGTACGACACGCCAACACGCACTAAACTCGACACTGCCAGCAGCAACAGAGATGTTGGGTAAAGTGTTACCAATTTCTATTTTGTTAACACCGCATAGAATACGAGAGCGCATTGTAATGCCTAGAAACAGATCATCAGAACCTTCACGAAAGAGAAAGTTGAGCCCACAAAACTCTGATGTTCCTCAAGAAAAACAAGGAGATAGGCCACTAAAGCGACGGAGGAGCGCAGACAATGAGAAGGTAATGCATAAATGGTTAATTATCGGCTCACATTTAATGTAGGATTCACGTGACGCTGCAGCAGCATCTAAAAGGCGGAAGGAGTTGATAAACAAAAGTTTAGAAGAGCGTACGGCTTTTTTATCATATTTCTATGTATTTTTGCTAACCTGGAGTAGCACGTGATAAAAAAGCTAGGCGCAAAAAGACTGAAAAGCGCCCAGAGAAGCCAGATCCTCTTGAACCGCCTCTAAAACGAAGAAAAGGTGACAGAGACAGGTCTCGCGATCGTGAAAGATCTAGCGATAGGTCAGGCGATCGTATTGACAGATCAAACGATAGGCCAGGTGATCGCACTGATAGGTCAGGTGACAGATCAGGTGATAGGTCAGGTGATCGTATTGACAGATCAAGCGAGCGCACTGATAGATCTAGCGATCGCACTGACAGATCAAGCGATCGCACTGACAGATCTAGCGATCGTAGTGACAGATCAAGTGATCGCACCGATAGATCTAGCGACCGCAACGAAAGATCCGAACGCGATAGAGCTGCTGACCGGCTTGAAAGGTTTAATATGCGCGATAGGACTTCTGATCGCACTAACAGATCTAGTGACCGCAGCGACCGCAGCGATCGAAGTGAGCGAATGGACCGCTCTGTTGATCGCAGTGACAGAGGCGATAGAGGTGACAGGGGTGACAGAAGCGATCGCGGTGAGCGCAGCGATAGAAGTGACAGAAGTGATCGCAACGAGCGCAACGAGCGTAATGACCGTAATGAGCGTGATCGCGGCGATAGAGCAGACCGCGATCGCGAAAGACTGAGTGACAGGGACAGGCAAAGCCCAAGATCTAGTCCACGACTTAGCGCCAAAGAAGAAGAAAGTGATAGAGCCAAAAGAGCTATTAATCGCGAGAATAAACGCAAGGGAGTCGGTACTAGCAGGAGACATAGAAATGGCGATAGCAGATAACCACCCGAAATCTAAGTCAAAAAAAAAGAGAATGACTTTCTATTTGTTTATCTGGCGCACGTGCGCGGTTCGACGGTTTAATAAAAAAATTGTACCTCCCACTTGTGATTTTTTTCCATTGTGCAGACTGCCTAACGAGAATAGCTGCTTAAGTTGTAAAGTTGTATTTCTTTTAGGGCATTGGCGATATACAACCGCACGCGCTTTTACAAAGCCAATATAAAAACAAAAAAAACAATTGAAGTGACGACGTCAACAAAACGTCACACAGCGCGTTTCTATTCCTCACAATATCAAAGCCCAGCATGGGATTAATACAAACAAATACCCACACATTGCTTTTTCTGCTTTGCTGTTCTGCGTTTCTGACGGGCATGCGCTTCATCAGTAGTTTCAAACCCATATTAAAACTAAGAGATCTTTTAGGATATGCCCAGAATTGTCAGCATTTCTCTTGCGCTGAATGCACACAGAGCAATGAATGTGGTTGGTGCGGAAGCGAACCATCATGCAGACCTGGTAGCGAAATAGGACCGACGGATGGTCAATGCAGCAACTGGCTATTCAGCGATTGCCCAGGTACCCACGTCAACATTTTTGAAGCAACAAAACAGTTTTAAAAAACGTGCTCCAGATTTATCGAGCTGGTCACGTGTAGTAGCTAGCTAGCTGACGCTCAACGCGCGATCTTTCTAAAAAACCGGATTTACAATTACCCAATAAAATTTTTACAAAAACGACTAATGAAATTAGAATTACCCACGTGCGGAACAATTAGGGACTGTTCGTCATGCGTAGAGCGCTCTTATTGCGGATGGTGCCAAAACAGCTGTTTCAACGGTGACGAATTAGGACCTGCGGCTTCCTTGTTGAATTGCACTGGGTCTGATTGGGAATTCTTTTCATGCAAAGGTATACCCGATTCTTTCTCGAAAAAACAGAAAAAGTAAACAATTATTTCTTTTCTGATAACTCCACAGGTCAATCGTGTGATGCAGCGAGAAGCTGTTCAGAATGCGTTTCTACCGGTTGCGTATGGAACCTTGAAACAGCCTCTGGATCGGAAGGATGCGCTGAAATGGCGCCTACAGGAGAAGAATCATGGGTATCCACGTGCCCAGCAATAGGTACTTCGCAAGTGCCGTATTGAAGTAATTTTGCGTTAGTTTCTGGCATTGAATCAATTACATTCGATACAAACCGCGTACAACTCCACGTCGTATTTACAGTCGCAACTGATGAGGGTGTTAATGCGGAAACTTCGCTACAGCGATACAGTTGTTCCACATACTTTTTAGAAGAAGCCGAATTTGGCGCAGGTACATTTTTACAAGCAGATAATTCCTTTCAACATTTTTTTGTAATCATTTCTTAGACCCTCTTTGTTATTGGAATTCACCTTGGGAACTTATTGTAAGATTGAGTGAAGGACCAACACTCACTTTTGGATCTGTTTTGACTCTTGTACCTGGCGTTATCCGCGAATTACATACACTCAATCCTATTGACGTACACCACCTTTTTGCTAGCTTAAGACCTTACTCTTACCTAGGACTTTGCGGCTATTAGAAAAACTGATTCGCCTGTTGCGGCAGCCATAGCTGGTCCTGTTCGAGTGTCGGATTGTGCTTCTCAAATCGTACAATATTCTGCACAAAGCGTTGTTGGAAGCGGTCCTGATGGCTTCACATTGTCATGGGAAGCGAGTATTCCTCACAGCGTTCAAATGGATGGAGAATTATTGGTCATAGAAGGAGGACCAGTTGAACAAGCGAGTTTTACAGTCAGCCTTACAATGACAAACTTCTTGGGAGAATCAGATAGTGTTGTTCTACAGGTATATCAAAGAACATAGCTTGTGAATTAAGGCTAAGATTGTGCGCAGGTAGATGTTGTTGCTGGCGGAGAAATACCTCTGCTAGGCCTCTTTGGTCCAACACAAGTTTCGAGCGGAGAGTCATTTGTGCTTGCCGGTAACATCACCGATTCTACAGGCCCATGCTTTCCGACAACCAACCTTACTGATGTTGTACTTACATGGCAAGTTGAGGGACTAGCTCCATGTGCTGCAGGTACAAAGGGTACTTTACCACCACTGTACATTAATTGCATTTGATTAGGCATGGCCACTTCACCAGAGATCACTTCGTCTACTTGGCTAGTTCCAAATACTCACTTTCCATCAGGATGCAGGTGAGCTTTCTTTTTTCTTTTTTCCTTTTTAGGAAACAAGACTGATATCAGTTAAGGTACCAAGTAACATTGCGAGCTTTGAAGGGACAAGATAATTTCGGCAGTGCAAGCATAGTCATATCTGTGGTTGATACACTTTCAGTTTCCATTGCGAGTGGAACGTCACGTGTTGTTGGCCAACAAACACTCATGTCTAACGCTGTTGTAAATCAAGATGTAGCTCAAACGTCCTTTGAATGGACTTGCCGCTCACTCACGACCGTACGCAGACGCAACAAGTCTTTGCTTCCTTTCTCTTACACAAATTAGACGGATTCATGTTCAGTGGTTGGTTCATCCGCTCTCGAACCGACACTTGAGCTTGACACAACCCAAATGATGGCTGGCGTTTATCAAATCACTGTTCAAGCAACGTTCAATGGTACAATCATTATTTGTCGCTTTCCGCATGTAACATTGGTTATTTAAGAGCAAGTGCAAGTTGCTAGACAACTCATTCGAGTGACTGAAGCTTCTGGATCAGCAGTTGTCCTTGAAACAATGTCGTCCGATATTTTGGAAGCTCTCATTACCAAAAATAGTGTCCCTCTATCAGCCTCCCACACATGTGAGATATCTAGATAACTGTAATATCAACTTACCGTTTTTAGCGTCAGGAACATTTCAGTGGAGCGTCAGCACACCCTACGCAGCTGCCGATGCTGCAAGCTTTGAAGGAAGCACGGAGGCAATCACTTTTTCTGGAAAAATAATAATTTAGTCTGACTCGATTGTAGGAGTCTTGTGCAACACTCACGCCAGCTGGACCTGTTACCGCTGTGACTGAAGTGTTTGTGACTGTCACTGGAACAGATAATGGCGTTGTTACTTCTGCTACATCACGTATTACGTTTGCATCAGATCCATACAATGGAGTTGCTGATTTCTTTACAAAATTGGGCGGTTTTGCTTATGTTAGCCCAAACTTTCTACTTCGTGTGCCTTCATGGGCATCTGCTTCGACGCCTCTTTTATACGCCATCGTTTACGACAGGTATTTCAGTTCCCACGTGTTGACTATGGCATTAACGTTTCAACAGGCCATTGGGAGGAAAACGATTATTAACACCTCCGCAACCTTTCAATAGAATTGAATTCAGAATCCCTATTGGTAATGTTGATGACGATGAGCTATTAGGCATCCAGGCAAGGGTATTCAATGCAGAAGGTGCACTTGTCGATCTCGGCACTAAACTTCGTGGTTTCGCGCCTGTGGATTCGGTCACAGTTCCATTCGTCCAAGAATCTCTTACAGAATACGCACAAGCAGCGGTGATTAGTGGTATGAAAACAAATATCTACAAATGACTTTTTTTGACAAATACATTAAAGGTGACTCTTCCACTTTATTATCATCGGTCACACTTAGATCAGATGCATTAAATAACTTGAATGTACCTGCCCTCGCTTTCCAGACTTTGGCTGATTTTGCTTCCATTGACATCTCCACACACCAAAGTACATCTCTTCTCAAATTAATGATAAAAAAAAAATCACGTGCTAACTCGTATTAAAGTACTACGCCAGTGGTCATCCGACATGTTGATGGATCTTGCAGACCACCTTGCCGTCAACCCACCAGATAGTATCAAAGCACTTGCTGCCCTGTCAGAGTCAGACTCAATGGGTCAATTCAATGATATTGTGTTTTCTAGCTTTGGAAATGTTCTAGGCGCTACATCAATACCTTCAGAATCTGTTCAACTTGGGTAATGCATCATAGCCTGCAAAATTGCAAATAATAAGCTCGATACTAATACTTTTTTTTAGTATTGACGCTGTCCTTAAAAATCTTGTTATTGGTCAAACAGCTAACTGCCTATCCTCTTCAACCAGTCCCCAGCCTCTTATCCATCCCAACCTAAATGCTACAATCATTGAAAGTAAGTGATAATACTTCATGAGGGGCATCATCACTAACAGTCAACCACAGCACCTGTTCCTATCACAACGCCAAACTATGAGGAATCATTTGGTGACTTGACCATTACTATCCCTCAGGCCGTATTTGATACATTTGTACCAGAACATGAGGTCGTGTGGATTGCTGGTTTAGTATACACGTCTTCTCCCTTCCCAGCGGCCAATGTGAGGCAGTTGGCAAACCAAGTTTCAATCTCATTGTATGACAACAATGGTAACAATCTAGCCGTAACAGACGCACCTGAAAACATTCTTTTCGATTTCGGCGTTTCAGCAGATCAAATGCTTGGAGCAGATGAAGAAAGTACGTACCAATAAGCCTTTCAACTTTTTACACGTGCTGACCTGCTTGCAAAAAGTTAAATGTCAGTTTTACGATCGTACTACGATGTTGTGGGCAGAAGATGGATGCACGACAGAAGAAAGAAACGGCAACATCATCTGTGCATGTAATCACCTGACAGAGATTGGCGTAAATGCAGTGTCACCACCTGTACCTATGCCTCCAACCATCCCACCAACATTGGGACCAACTGATACACCAACTGAGGCTGTTCCAACCGAGCCATCTGCACCAACTGTGCAACCAACTGCTAACGCGACTATGATCCCTGTACGTCCTTTGTCATTTTGATTATCCAAAAAAGAGGAATACTGATAGCGTCGGATAGGAAGAGGGTGACGATACATCAACTGTTGAAATAATAGCACTGATACTATTGGGTATTATGTGTCTGTTGATATTCATCATTCTCATTGGGTTGATATTCCTATACTGCAAGGTGAGACGCTTCAAGAAGCGCACCGCCAAACCTATCGACGACCATACTCAGGAGAGCAATACTCTTTTGGGAGTAAAACAACAACAGCCAACTGTACAAGAGGATGGTCCTATAAAAATTGCCCAATCCAGCGACTCGCGCATCGTCAAACCTGTATTTAACACCAACGACGAATCCTCGACTGATGACCAATCGTTTACACGCACTAGTTCTCAATCTCAGTCTAGACGTACGCCTTGGACAACAATAATATTTTCTCATTTTCTGTTGCAGCATCTGACTCGTACCGCACAACCACATCCGACGAAGACGTATCGCAATATTCAGAGTCGTACCCTCGCTCCTCGTCTGACTTTTCAGACTTTGTTGAAAGCGACAGCTCTCCATCATGGTCGCGTACTTCCGGTATTGAATCGGGCGGCAAACCAAGAACGAGGTACTCGGACGAATCAGAGGCATACTTTACGCCTGGTTTCGATGGATCAAGGTACTGGTTTTTGAAAACAAATGTTCGAAACAATCACAATTAATCTTGTTTTAGTGAGGGTAGCTACACCTTGTCTGGCATGTCTGGACTATCATTCAGTAGTCAATCCAACCCTACATCTTCTTCAGCCATTGACAGTATGGTCGATCACACAGCTGACTATTTTCCAGACGATGGTAAGTAACCGTTACATCAATTTTGGATTGTTAGTTTTTATGTTATTCGTATTCTCATTTATTTCCACTTACGCTTAAATAGTTGAGAGTGGCTCTTCTGCGGCACGTTTGGGTGCAAATGCATCTAAGGCGCGTGGAGACACAAAGGGATCCACCGACGATAACCCATTCCAAACCAAATACAGAAAGGAAGGTGAACCACTTGCATCATCTTCTACGTCGCGAAAACAGTTCGCTGATGGGCTACCAAACGAAAAGGATGAAAGAAGCACTGATGATGATTCCATGTCGGATACCGTATCGTCATCCAGGTCACCACAAAGCGACAGCATGAGCCGCGGGGAAAGCAGTGAGTTCAGTGACAGCTCGATTGATGAGATATCGTCTTTCACAAGCTCCGGCGGAGAAAGACCTCAAGTCCCTGCAACTATCGTTACTCCACCACCTGGTACGCGGTTCATTTTATCAAGGAATCTAAAAACTAACTGTATTCGAAAAGGGGACAACAGCGACTACGACTCGTACACAGACAGCGGTACTTCATCTGATCAAGTATCATCAGAGGATCTTGAAGAATACTCAACCGATAATTCAGAGTCTCCTTCGGGGAGTTACAGTAATAGCACAAACGACAGACAAACAGCTTCGGATGAATACTCCTACTCGGATTGATAGATTGTACAGTTAGTATTTATTTGTGCCACTCAGAAACAAGTTTTTCAATAAATAAATTTAATCTGACTGGCCATCACGTGTGGGGAAAAAGAAAAAAAAGGCATGGCATTTGTTGTTTAAATTTTTGTATTTAATTCTTCTTTCTACAAATTTCGCTTCTTTTTAAACGAAGGCGGGAAGGAATAAGCACTCCCTACTTGAAAACAAACACATGTAGTGTGATCCAGTTTACCAGGAAACTTTGTGTAATCAGATGGCAGCCGTTGGTTAGGATTGGCTGAAATACATTAGCACGTTTTAAAAAAAAGGTTGTCATGGTACCTTGCATCCACACACGTGAGCTGTCCGTAGTTGTATGTGAATAATCTAATATCCGAGTTACCATCTCGTGTGCGTTTGGTGTTGCACCCTACAACTGTTTGAGATTTGGTCGACTATGTAAAGTGTAAGGCGGACCTTGGGCAGAACAATGTCATGGAAAAGCGTTGTCATAAAGACAGCCTTCTTCTCTTTGCTTCCTGGCTCATTCTCGGCCTCTTTCCATGTCATATCACCCGCCATACCTAAATCCTATCCAAATGTAAGTAGTGTGCATCGTAGGGACTACGACCTACCTCGGGTGTAAAGCCTAGAGTTTGAGGATCCAAATTGTCATGAACACCGTCTGACATTAAAAAAATAAAATCACCCTCGTCGCACTCTGTTTCAAAAAATAAAACATTCCTTAAATCTGCTTTGCCATTCTTATACGGGCCTATACGTCCCCCACAATCACGCGCATTGGTAAAGTTCTATCCAAGAGTGAGACAATAATGTAAAAGGATCAAGCGTGGCGTACTTGTCGGTTGTTCTGTGTGATATCCACTACTACATTCTTGGCAGTCGCGTAATGGTATACTTTACAGTCACCAATGCTAATGCAATGGAAAATCCACTCATGATTTGCTTGGCGAACTAAGTAGCCACCTACTAATGTTGTAGTGCCACATCTAAAGTACTCCTAGTCTTGGATTTGAACATGACAATAATAACAAAAAAACCTGCGCTTACGCCTGGATGCTGTGCCAAGATGGCGTGATGCGCCAATGACAATCCGTCCAATAGAAAACCTGCAGCCCCACGCGTTGTTTTGAAGTCTCTAATTACCTCTAGGGTACGACGTGAGTATACTAACTTAATGTATGCGGTTGGCGAAGGGTAAAATGTGAACAAAGACAAATGGCACTTACTTCCAAGGTGATTCAAAAACACTCGCTTGGCTAACATGGCTGCATCTCTAGGAGCATTGCCCCAGCTGCACCCATCGGCCACCGCCACTAATACAATACCATTTTGATAAACCTCGAGTGAATACGAATCTGCAATTGGATCTCCCTTGTGTTCACATGAATAATCGCTTCAACTTGGGGTTTTTTTTTTATTCCTACGTACTTCTCTCGTTGGTTTGCCATGATACTGAGGATATGTCGATATAGTTTTGCCAAAGTACTTTCCTGCAAGCCCTTCAGGAGCCTAAAGTACATTTTTAAGACGAAATTAGGTGTTTGAAAGCCACGCGGATTGGTATCACGTGCGTTTGTCGTGACAGGTATAAACTACTTACTTCTTTGACGGGATCTTGAGGGCCTTCAATTGTAAAACCCTGTAGCTTCGATAGGCTACTCCCAATACTCAAGCGTCTATCTGGACGGCAGAAAATCAATGAGTGGCGCATTTCCTCCGAAAATATACTTGGTTCTAAGCACACAAAATGTTAACATTTTTTACTGCATAGAAGCCACGCTGGGCAACGCAACGAGATCACTTTCGTTGACACTCGCAAATGACAAACCTACAAAGCAAATTCAGATTTTTTTTAATACCTTTTATTAACGTCGGAGCGATCTTCTCGTCTTTGGTCCGACCCAAAAACCGCGAATTGAACGTCTCTGCTTGTATGTCCGCCTCACGGACGTGCACACATTCGTCATCATCATCTAGCCACGTTTCTCTTCGCTCTTCTCCCTTTCGCTTTATCCCCTTGTATAATTTATTCCTGAGCCTGTCTAACTCTTTCTTTTTGTCTTGAAGACTCTCTTTGAGCTCTATATCAAGTTTGCGGCACTCTTGAACTTTGGCCTGTAATTCCTTCAACTTTGCTTCATTCTGAGCTCTCTTATCGTCCAGACGCTTAACCGTTACTTCCAAAGTAGCAATATGATCGTTTAGAGTAGCTAAATCAGTACTATCATTACTGGCTCCTAATCGCACTATTTTTCGTTTGTGTGGTCTCCCAGAAGGACTCTTCGCCCGAAAAGCCATAGTATTGCATGCCACAAACCAAACCGTTACACTCTCTAAATTTGTAAATTACCTGCTGAATAGTAGAGCTCACTGACAGTAGGTAATGGATGCCTCGATAAATAGGTCGCGCACGTTCTTTGGATTTTTGTTTACTAGCAATAAATTAATATTGCCAAACACGCTTTTGGTGTAAAAGCCTGTCAAAAAAACAAAGTGGCTTGCAAAAACTGATACATCAACCTTGTAGATCTATTACTTTTTTACATCATCCCAGCTGCTGTAAATAGCTAATTTGGGTTTGTCTTTACTGCGCAACGAGAGGAGCTTGCTTTCAAAATCATCAGGCATTAGTTTGTTCGCTGTCTGTATAACCACAGCGTCAACTTGATTAATTGTGATAACTGGAAGACCAATCTGTGCTTGCAATGCGTTCAATTTTGACATGGTGCGCTTGAACACCTCAAATGCATCCTCTTCTGCAACTCTAGCAGCCTCGTATAGGTGGTGTGTCACTGTACCGTCGATAATGCCACCAATTTCAACTTGAAGGAATGGTGTAACCACGTCTTCAGCGCCTACATTTCCACCCCGTACAAACCCTTTTAGAGTGTCCCTAAAGATCTCTTTAGAGCAGGCAAGGGATTGTGTTTTAAGTACGTACTGCAGCGATACAAGAGGGACTTTGACAGCCAATCCGATGACTTTAAACGACGCTTGAGAGAATTGATCTGCTACGTGCATACTCAAGCTTACTGACACTTCCAAAATACAACGCTCTACGTCAGCAAGGGAAGGTTCTGGGCGTCCACTGGATTGCGCAAAACTCTTTGCTGCTTGTTCTGGTGATAAACCTTCGCTATGTGATTATGAGAACGCGCTGTGGCGAAATAGAGTACGTACTGCGTCACCAGTGTCGCTATTGTACAACGTTCCTCAATTGTGTAGATTTCTGCCTTGCCTCCATCTTTTGGAGCTCCTTGTGGCAAATGAGGCGCAATAACAAAAAAAAATGTTACTTTGAGAAATAATACCTTGGGAAGATTCTCCACCCTTCTTGCTTTCTTCTGTGTTCGTTGCCATGCTGTTTGCCGCACAAAAACGCAAAAGAAGTTAAGCCAAGGTGCAAAAAAAAACTGTAAAAATGGATTTACAAACCCACGTGATCACCGGCAAGTTATACACTAATTTTACTCCAAGCGTAACTTTGGGTTCTGTTTTACATCATAATACAATGGCAGGAGTAGTATGTTTGTGAGAAAGGACGCAAATGTTACAATAGCTCCAAATGCCGGCCACCCAAATTGGGTAACAATGTAAGACACTGGATAGCCAGCTAGCAGCGTACCAATAGATCCCATAAAGCCAACATAACCTCCAGCAGCACCGCTAGATCGAGGTGCAACAGTTTCGCGCATGGTTAATCCCAGCAAAGTGTGTGGTCCGTTTACAAACGCGCCCAGCAGAAAAAATATGATGGCGAAGAAAAGATTGGAGCGTTGAGGGAAGTGGAATAGCCACACAGCTACGTAAGAAACTGAGAATGTACGTAGAGATTAATGAGTTGCACGCACCTGATATCCCCGCCAATAACTGGTAGATAACGTTAGGTTGCCCTCTACCTCCAGAAAAAACCTTTTACTATGGTTATTATCATCATACAAAAATAGGGCTGGTCGTACAACATCGGAAACTACACCAACACTTAAACTGCCAACAATACCTCCTATACCATAGTAAGCAACAATCCTCCCGGCTTCTATGACAGTAATGCCATGCGTTTCAACGAGATACAAGAGGCTCCAATCTAGAAATGAAGCGCTCATAATGTACTGAAAGATTGTTGCAACGCCAAGTAATTGAGCGCGTGGGTTATATATAACATCCTCCAGTAGTCTTGGTGATTCACTTTGTTGTACAACTTGAGTAGTAGTAACTGATTCTACTTTGTTGTTAAGTACACCTGTTGCCAAAAGGTATTTAGAAATAATCGCACCTAAACTAGGAGGAGCGGATTCCATGAAAGCTAAGACAAGAATAGATATCAACATTGAAGCGCCACCAGTCCAGTAAAATAAGGTATGCCATCCATATTCTTCAGCAATGAGTGGCCCAACGAAACCGAGGAGTGAAGTGGTCGCCGTCTATGAAGGACGTCATGAGCTTGTAATGACAACATGAAAATGACGATAGTGTAATCACGTGCATGAGAAATGGAGACAAGAGACCAAATAGTACCCAGTTTTGGTCCAGAAAACCAAGAAAGTAGAGCCTTGGAGACACACGGCCAACCGAAGCCCTTTATGAGTCAATTACGAACATATAACTGAAAACTGTTGTACGCACTTGAACAAGGCCATTGACCATCCAAAATAGGATAAATGAGTCCGTAGTGGCGATACAGAAGGTTATAAACGCGGATATAAAGATACTTGCAAAAAATAGGAGTCTACGAGAATTATACTCTGCAATATAAGTCACATTCATACCTAGGCGAGAATCTATCCGTCAAAATGCCTCCAGCAAATTTGCCGATTGCATACCCTACATCTAGGTAAACGCCACGTAGAACGGAGTCACAAATTCTCACCCAAACTAAACAGACTACTCCACAACCCGAAATCTTTCTTTGTAAACTGTGTAAGATAAGGTTGAGCGTACACTAAATGTTTTCGTGTCAATACAATGCCGCCATAGCCAACTATGCACAGTATAAGTATTTTGGCCTCCGCCCAGGCTCTATTACTGGCTTTCATGAATGATAATTTGAATCAAACTGCAATTGACTTCGCTGACATCTGCATTTGACATTTTTTTTGGCGCGAACCTATCCATCAGCACTTATAAATAAGCAACAATGTCAGGTGACGATAATGCTCCATGGGTGGAAAAGTACCGACCACAGAACATGAATGAACTTGTTTCGCAAGGAGACATCTTGAACACACGTATGAAAGCGCTGTGATGACTTACACTAACGTTTATAGTTAATAAACTCCTTTCAACAAACAAGCTTCCACACTTGCTTTTCTATGGCCCGCCAGGAACAGGTAAGACATCCACAATATTAGCGGTCGCCAAAAAGATCCTTGGGCCAAAATACAAATCTCTCGTGCTAGAGGTACAAAGAATACCTAATTTACACTGAACGCGAGTAGCTCAACGCGTCGGACAATAGAAGTATTAGCACAGTGCGTGACGAAATCAAAACCTATGCTTCAACGAAATCGTTCATGTCCAACGCTCTAAAACTCGTTATACTCGATGAAGCCGATCAAATGACTAAAGACGCTCAAGTACATAACGAAATTAGTTAACTAAATTGGACGTGTCATTCGGCTGACATGTTGAGATAGGCTGGTCTAAGACGTGTCATTGAAAAGTACACCAAGACTACACGATTTTGCCTGATATGCAACCACATTAACAAACTATCACCGGCCTTGCAGGTACAATCTACCTCACAAGAAAAAGTAATTGTTTAGAAAATTTCTGACATTTCACGATAGAGTCGTTGCACCCGTTTTCGGTTTGGACCGTTGAAGCAAGATGACTTGGACGGTAGAATCCGATTCATCGCTGATCAAGAAGGGTACAGAACCAAACATTGCGATAAATTGTTCACTCTTTGATCATACAGGGTAAATCTAGATGCTAGTGGCATGACTGCCATAAAAGCGCTGGCTAACGGCGACATGCGAAAATGTTTAAACATCTTGCAGGTACACACTTTATCCTTGGCCCCGTTTTAACCGAATGTAGTCAACACACATGGCATTTGGCCAAGTAAACGAAGAAAATGTGTACACTTGCACTGGCAATCCACTCCCAAGCGACGTTAGGATCATACTGGAATTCATGCTCAACAAAGGATTTAAAGAAGCATTCGAAGGTAATCATCTCTTTCATGATTTGAATTACACCTGTTTTCTTGCGTTAACAATCTTCTTAGCTGTAATGGAATTATCTACAAACAAAGGATTAGCTCTCCAAGACATCACAAGAGTGCGTGAAATAGACATTTGTGGATTTGGGATTGACTAATCACACAAACAGGAGATTCACCGATTCGTAATGTTTATGCCTACACTCCCTCCCAACGCTCTCGTAGACATATTGAGTGGCATGGCAGACGTAGAATACCGCCTAGCAGCAGGAGGATCGGAAAAAGTGCAATTGGCGTCATTGATTGCACATTTTCAGAAATCTCGACCGCTAATAAAACGCGCGGAGGCCAGAAAAGCGCAAGCAAAGTGAATTGTATAATAAAGGTGTCACTTAGTCATGTAATAGTGGAATCGAGAATTTTCTTGCCGAAAAGTGTCGTTTTTCTCTTCATTTCTTATTTTCTCTCCATTGTCCGGGTACACGCAACACCAGACGATTTTCGCATCACAAACGGCACGATAACCTGTTTTACACATTATACACCCTATGTCAAAGCCGTGGAGAGTAAACAGGCTCATGCAGTCAAGAACGCACGTATTACATGCTCTAACATGATATTACTAAATTACATGGTATTGATATTGTTTTTTTTACTAGTGGACGTGATAAGGTCTACAAAACAGTACAATACGCTCTCAAAATATTCATTCTCACAACGCAAAATGACAGCAATCTCACCAGTCTTACGTACAAACGTTTAAATACGATTGTAAAGCACCTGAGTCTTTCTCGGTTGGTATTTAGGCACGTTTTACGTGCTTCTGTTAAAAACTGACAGCCAAAGCCCTGCAGGTTAGGCATGAGTCTCACTGACGCCGAGCGCATAACACGTGCACTTCAAGAGCGAGACCCTTTTACAAATATTGCTTCAATTATTGAGGACATGACAGCTTTTGCCAGCAATTACTTTGACTCGTTGCATTGGGTGTATTCCTTGTGCAATTGGAATGACAAAAGAATAGATTTTTGGTGTGACATTACATGGTTTATTGGTACCTCCCTTTGTCCCAGCAATCTATCGTTTGCAAAACTTTTCTAACAATTAGTAGGCATATTGTTTGTGCTCACGCGTAAAATACAAGCTCTTGTGGAGACAATGACAGCCACGCGCGATGACATCGACAAGGCACAATTACAGAAAAAACAAAGACTGTTGCTGTTGACATCCTTCAAATGTCTTTGTGATGCCTTGCACGCCCTATCCACGTTTGAGTGCGTGGGCAAGCACAAACTTGCTGTATACATAGCGGCATTTTTCTCAGCTTCTATTGGATTATACTCTAAATGGAGAGTTTTGTAAAATTAATACGTGACACTTATGCAAAAAAAATTTGTTTCCTCCCGTTAAGTGAGCTACCCTTTTTTTAACGCGACCTCCTATTTCGTGTACGCAACTGTATGAGCTAGAACCCAACATTGGCACACCAACGCACGTAATGGCTTTGGATGACAATAGTTTAATTAAAGGACGGTGGAAGCTGTCCAAAAAGATCGGGCAAGGCGCTTTCGGTATCCTTTTTGCAATCGAGACCAAGATCTTGTTAATTTTACACCTTAACTGCTCCAGGCCAGATATTTTGCGCTAAGAATATCATAACGAACGATAATGTCGCTATTAAGGTAGAAAAAGTTGATGCCAAAAAGCAGGTTCTGAAGCAAGAGGTTGCGGTAATTCGCAAACTACAACGTACAACAGACAAATATTGATATTATCTAACATGTTACATTAGCGTGTAGCTATGTTTGTCGTTTTGTTACTTGTGGGCGCTACAACAACTACAATTTTATGGTATTAGAGCTGCTTGGTGACAATCTCTCCGATTTGCGGTACATAATAATAATTATAATCAAACCATCCAAACGGGTGACACTTCCGCGTTACTTAGCGCAACTTATTAGTAAAAGGCCGCAACTATTTATTGTGCCCGCAATCATAATTTTTTTTTTTTTGGGTTGGGTATGCATATCGGCGCTAACAATGTGAGCTAGGCGTAAACAACCACAAGGTAAATTTTCGCTGCTGACAGCGTTGAAGCTTGTCATGCCAATTATCAGATCTTTACAAGGCATACACAAATTGGGTTTCCTGCATCGTGATGTAAAACCGGTAAACTGACCTCGTTTGCGGTCCTTTTGGTTCTAAATGTATTCTAGTCAAATTTTGTGCTTGGCCTTAATGACAGGAAGAGAGAAGTGTTCGTCATTGATTTTGGACTCGCAAAACGCTTCACAGACTTGGATGGCAACGTTCGACCTGTATCCCCCCACGTGCTTTTTTATTTTTAGTTTGCACAGCAGTGTTTAAAGTTATCTTATTTTTTCTTTTCCTTCACTATAAAAGGCCAGAGAGAACACTGGATTCCGTGGTACTGCTAGATATGCTTCTATAAACTCCCATCAGTGTAAAGATTTGGGTCGTCGTGATGACATGTGGTCCGTGTTTTACATCCTCGTCGAGTTTGTTAGGTACACAATGAAGAAGAAAATGATACACTTTTTTGTTAGCATCAAAAGCTCACACAAGTATAGTGGCGCACTTCCTTGGCGTAGTTTGAAGGATAAAGATCAAATTGGCGAATTAAAGGTGCGTGCAAATGTTTACCTGCTTTTGATTTCCTTCATAAACAAATTCATTTCATTACTCACTTCCCACGTGTTATTGGTTAACGCTCAGCTAGATCAAATATAACACTCCAGAGCTCGTTCAAAATCTACCTCACGAATTTTTGTCGTTCATGGATCACTTACAGAGTCTGAAATACGAGACAGCGCCTGACTACGATTATTTATATAGTCTCCTCGAAGACTTGTACAAAAAGAAAGGAGGTAAAGATGACACTCTTTATGATTGGGAAAAAACCACAGCACCCAAACAAAACACTTTGGTATGAGACTGCAGTATCTTGGTAGTTATATTCATCTGTTATGTAGGTGGCGCCTTCACCTCGAGCAGCTGATAAGTCTCGGCTAGTCATGTCATCAGCACGAACTAACGGCAGCAATGGGTACGTTCCCACTGCGGACTGGCAAAGTGTTTGCTCTCATATTTAATCTTATTTTGTAGCCGATTGGTACTTTCAAAGGAGTTTGGCGCTCAGCCAGATGAAGCAGATCCGCTAAAGCACAGGACTTTACAATCTACACAAGTTCGTGTTGTATCGAACAGGGCTGGTGCAAACGCAAAAGAGTTATCATACGGGACTGCTGATTCAGATGAGCCAGTGGGCAGCGATGTCGGCGATTCGCCTATGGACTTGGATAAGGAAGGTGGTAGTGAGCAAGGCAGTGTGGTATGTATTTTGTTATTACTATAATTATCTTCTTTTTATCTTCCTTCGCGTGCCTTGCACAACTACTATGTTTGGTTTTACCTGATGAATGTGATATAGTTGGCATCATTGCAAGACCCAAAAGACACACCCAGACCCGAGAAAACCGATGCTCAAAAAGAAACAGACGCAATATCATTGGAAGAATCTAATTCTATTCGCCCTGCCGCGTATAAGGGTAACAAACCAAGTATGTGCCATAGCTACTTTCTAATTCCACTTGCTCATGTTCTCTTAGCTTCTCCTAGTACTGGTAAGGAAATGGAGGTGCAAGGGGCCAACAAGACTTCCCGTCGCAACAAAATACCATGTTGTGCGTTGCTATAATTTTTCGCAAATATATGTAAATAGTAAGTGTAAAGTAACAATCCTCTTCAAAGTAAAAGTCTGCCTGTGCCGTTTATTGTTGTGGACTTAGAAACATTGATCAATACCAATATTTTTATTATTGTAATTTGCGGTTTTTATGTAGTTGCAAATTTCTAGACAACTATTTTACCAACTTTGACTTCTCTCTTTTGCGTCTTGAACTCTTTAGCCATAGAACTGTATTGATGCTACTGCGGCTCTCTAGTACTGTACCTTCACGACAGGTTAGGCTACAAAAGCCTGTGCGCGCTCGAACAAAATTACAAGTGAGGTGTATTGCGAATAGAAGCACGAAATACGCTGCCCCAAATGATAGAGACGCTAAGGACGACTACGCCACCGCTGAACATTGGCAATTAGCAGTACCAACGGCAAAAATCAGTGCACGAAAGCCTGTAGCGCCCGATTTTGAGTCTAGGTACTTTTTTTGCGTTTTACTTTTTGCTGGTTCGCAACAGCGCTAACACTGATTGAGGTATCACTTGCCTGTTATTGGTAGATACCTCTACAAGAGAATGAAAAAAATAAAACAAGAACGAGGAGAATGGAACACAGGGAATCGCAATAGAGAGTACGCAACAATGGCTCACCAGTTACGCATATTAATTGACATTCGCGCAGACAGCCGCTGTGCAACATGAAAACTCAGCAAAAAGCGTGGTATAAGCGTGACGTGCCAAAAAACTACACAGAAGAGGAGATCCAAGCGACAGAGAAGTCAGTACGTACAAGTTGACACCTTTTTTTTTTGAAATTTTTTCCAAAATGACAAACTTGCACTTTAGGTTATTCGTATGCCTGTTGGTCAAGCGGATCCACACGTTTTGATGGAACTGATTCAAATGCATCTTACAAGAGATAACTTTCAAGGTGCTTTGGCTGCGTACAGGCGTTTGGAAGCAGAAAAGCCTGAATACAAATCACCAAAGATTTCAACACAACTTCTGATGCACGCGTCATTGGCCAACGCCTCACAAGATATGATACTCCAACTTTTTGCGTACGTTTAAACACTATTTTGGCACCTCTTTGTCGAATACAACAAATTAATAAGCGACCCTTTTGTTACGATCTATCATCCCTTCTAACTGCCACTGTAAAGCGAATTGCGTGCTGCCAGAACAGGAAAAACACACTGGACTGAGCTGACTTATAACATTGTATTTATTGCCCTGTCAGCCTTGGGCCGTGTACGCGAATGCTTGGATACATACGAGACAATGATGCGTCTTGATGGTCACTTGCCGACTGCATTACACTTGGAGAATATTGTTCGTGCTGCGAGCGTAGACGGAGACATACGATACTTCCATCGCTTTTTCAACCGTTTGCTTTACAAGGTGCGTTACAGCTTATCCAAAAGGGGTTTTTTTCATTTTTTCACATGTGAATCACGTGTCGTGTCTAAATTGTTGTATTATTAGGGCATGAAGCCTCCTACTGCTGTGTCTCGCAAATTTATATCAATGCTAGTCACGAACAAGCGCGAATACATGTGGGGTAAACCAATCAAAGTAAATGATGTCATAGAGTCGGTACGCATACTTTTTTTTTTGTTTGTTTTAATTTCTTGTTCGATTTGTTATTTTGTTGGAACAAGAGGATGGGTGATTAACCGCATACTATAGGTAAAAATATGTCTGTCGTACCACAATTGGCAAAAGGCTTGGGATTTGTACCTCAATTGCAAACCGAACGGCCTGACCCCAACACCACGCCTATATGAGCAGTTCTTTCAAGGTACCCTTCACTCAAATATTGTTATTCCTATTTTTTATTATTATTTTACCGCCTGTATCTGACATAAATAGCCGCTGCGGCTGATGGCCATTTCCGCGAAGAAGCGAGAACTTTTATTAAAAGGTTTAAACCTTATCACCGCAATTTACCTGGCGCTGCAGCTACCAAATCGGAAGCTTTCATAACTAAAATCATTACACATTTGGGCGATAAAAAGGAGCTTGCTTTACCTGCAGTTGAGGTACTTGTGGTTGTTTGTGTTTTTAAACGTGGGCGCCAACTGGCTTACCCCGTTGCTGTGTCTTTCAGTATACTTACAGTCGTATGTAGCCAAGCAAGGAGCCTGTACAAACGGTGAATCGAAGAGAACAAAAGAAGCGTCTCGGTCTTCGCGGGCGTGGCGATTTCCGTTACGAGTCCCGATTCAAGTATTCCCACGATGATCTATTCGAGTGGGTGCCTGAGTTTGGCGAAAAGACACGCCACTTGTCGATCCACTATCCACACATCGTCGAGGCTCCTGAGGACATACTGCACACCACTCAACGAGACGAACCGTGGGAGATGTACAGACCAGACAAGCGCCACGTCGAAGAGGGCTATGCTGCCTGGTTCAAAGAGAGACAGGACAGGGAGGCCATAGAAGCTCTAGAGCTCAAGGAACAAGAAGGCCAAGCATTGGAGGACATGCACAAACGACTAATACAAGAGAAGGAAGCGGGAGAAGATCCTGTACCACTTACAAAAGCAGAAAAGGACGAATTGAAAGAGTACTATCAAAGGTTAGAAAATAGCAAACAAGTAGAGCAAGATTGGATCAAGTACAAAGAGCTCATGGCCCGAGAAAATCAAAGCGTAGAGGTAGAGCGAGAGGACGAACCTGCAGAACAAGAACAAGAACAACCTGCTGAACATGAACAAAGTGATGGCGCCAAAGAGGACAGTAATGAAGATAAACAAGATTAATAGTTGCTGCTCAAAGTGGCACTATGAACTGTAGTGTAATATACGAATGAATTCACCTGTTTGTTTGCAAACGCAATCCGTTTATTTCTGTGAACAAACAATACTCTACATGTCTCTTTCTTTTTTTTTTTTTCCACAGGGGAATCCATTTAAGAATTAGACTGGCAACAAATAAAGTGCACAAATTAGAACGTAGACAAATGAGTACTGGTACAATAACAACAACAGGGTCAAAAAGCAAAAGGTGTAATGTAATATTGTGGCACATAGTGTACAGAATCTTGCCTCTTTTTTTTTTGTACAAAAAACTACGATAACTACTTACGTTGCTCATGATGTCAAGTGATCCCTGTCATTACCGCTGCTCTTGTGCCTGGAGTTCCTTGGAAAAAAAGAGGCGTCTTCGGTGCAGAGACAGCAGTGACTTGAACATCTTGACTCTAGCACATTAAGACTTCAAAAAAAAAAAAAAAAGGTGTACTTGCTTTTTTCTACGGTGTAAAAAGAAATAATTTCAAAATTCAATAGTTAAAGGGGTGGTACGTAAGACTCGTGGGACTCTGTGCGGTGTTAGGAACGCTGTCTTGATGAAAAACATCTGTGAATAAAAGGGAATTTTTTGGCCTCAGTGAATGAATTGTGCAATGAATGAAACTTCATTTTTGATTTGATTTGATTTGGATATGAATCAGATTGATGTGACACCAGTAAAATCTAATTTCTCTTCTATTCCTTCCCTTTTCAACAAAGGTTACAAACAACAGTAAAGATACGTAACAGGTCTATAACCAAACAAGGAGAAGCCTAAAATGGAAATGTCAAAAAAAAGTGGTAAAGGGATGGATGTTTCGAAAACAAAACCCCGTACCAATCCGGACAGCTTGAGTTAAACTCGTGTTTCACTGCGTAGCTGCTTAAGCAGGGGCAGTAGGCTGTGCGCCTTCTTCGTTGCCTGGTACTTTGTCAGTCTGTTGATTTGCATCGGTATCGCGTTGATCGTCACCTGTTGCATCTTCTCTAGGAGGAGGAGGAGATGTCGCACGTTCGCGTGAGTCCTCTCTGCCCCTATCGTCCCTATCGCGAGGGGATGGCGATCGCGCGCGAGAGACATCTCCACGATCTCTTGAATCATCTCTACGGTCACGCGAGTCGCTTCGGCCACGACCACGATCTCTGGAGTCGTCCCTATCTCTACCTCTACCGCGATCCCTAGAGTCGTCTCTACCTCTTCCACGATCCCTAGAGTCATCTCTGCCTCTTCCACGATCTCTAGAGTCATCTCTACCTCTGCCACGATCTCTGGAATCGCCTCTGCGCCCGCGTCTACGATCGTCATAGCTGTCACGTGAATCTCTACTTGGGCTCCTAAGAAAAAAATTGGTTTTTCGGCCTTGGCTGTATTGGTACAATTTTACCTCTTGCGGTCATCCTCAAAAACAGCGATAGTCTTGCCTCTTGAGACATGGTTAGTGTGAAAACAAGGAGGGAAAGAGGGACTAAACTTACCTCAATTCGGTGTCATCTACCTTCTTTATGGCGTATTCCATGTCGTCAGTATATTTAAATTCGATGACACCTTTGAATTTGCCGTCTCTGTCAGTCCAGACGTCGCCATACAACACTTCGCCGCATGTGCTTCTAAAGTGATCCTAAATGCAGCGTCAGTAAACAACGAATAGCTGTTTTTGTTTTCTGCTGTTGTGGTGCGTTGCTATCACGTGCGAATTAAATCCACAGTGTGTATGCGAGAATATAAACCCAAAATTTTTTTACAACTCTTCTTAACTGACGCCTAGTACCTTCAGGTCTTGCCAGCTCATGCCGCGCGGTAAATTTTCAATGATAATTCTGTTTTCGCTGCGCTGTGGAGGACCTCCTTTTTCAAAGCCTCTATCGCGGTCTCTACCACGTCCTCTGTCATCGCGGCGTCCTCTGTCCCTGTCACCGCGAGTGCCATGTGACATTTCGACGATTATCCTTTCGCCATGCTAGAGTGTTGGGTTAAAAAACGGTTAAAACCAGAAAAACAATTTTGTGAGTTAATAGGAAAATGCTTTTCACATGCCAAGTCTGTTCCATCCAATGCGCGTATTGCATCGTCTGCGTCCCTTGGATCGTCGTATTCCTTTATAAACGGTTATGGTGGTAAATGTAATCAAATATAGAGCTTTAAGGTCTCTGTGTAACGTACCAAGAAAGCGTAACCGTGTTTAAGGGTTATGTTGCGGATAGGACCTAACAAAGTCGAATGAGGTTAACAAAAATGACCACATACAATAGTGAGCAACAAGCTACCCTGGCGTACCGTATTGATCGAAAAGATGATCTAAATCTCTCTCACGAGTGTGACTGGATAAACGACCAATATAAACAGTGCAGCTTCTTGACATGTTCACTGTGAGATTGGTTGAGGGAGGAATGAACAAAGACTGCTTTTTGGGTGATACTTTGCCACAAAATATTTGAATTCAAAAAGAAAAGGTAATAAAGACTACAGAAGTGCTTTGGTAGCTTGCGTTTATTTTAATGAAAAATTTTTCTGGGATAGCAGCACTGTTGCTCTCGTCTGTCAGGCGTATTTGGATTGCTTAAAATTTTGAATCCTCTCTTCGTTTTGCTACTTGAGTAAGTTCAACCGCTGTACTATGGACGGATAAAATGGGACGCACCTCATTTACAATGTATTCTTTTTTTTTTTTGTTTGTTTGTTGGCTTTATTACACCACATTTAACAGATGTTTGAGTTGCTGAACAGCTGGTGGCGCGGGTTGTACCACCGAAAGTAGTATGCTTCTACACACATTGTAAACAAATAAAAGTTAATAGACGAGACGAGACGAACCTTAGTTGCATTGAAATGTACTGACGTTGCTCTGGATTGGAATGTGCTGTAAATACCAATAAAAATTCCCAGATTTGGGTGGAGCGAGCATCGTTGGAGTAACCTTGTGTTATTTCTACGGGCGCAAATGTCTTAGTTACAAGAATACAGAAAAGACGGCGTACGCGAATTAAACAGCCTGGAGAGGCTTCTAACAAGTTTGTTGCTCAAAGCAGCGAACAATGGATCAAATGATTGCATAAAGCCTTTTTCAAATCAGTCACACGTTACGCTTAACGGAATTTTACGTACTTGGGTCACGGCGATCAGTATAAGCGCGCTTTAGGAATCCCCATATAACAGCAGCACCAATCTACGCTCAGTGAAAAAAAAAAACAAAAAAAAAAAAAAGGACCAAAATCGTATTTTTTTCCAACTGGGCACATCGTCATCATACCTTTGATTTTATGGCGCGTATCAATTTGCTTTCGTCATGGTGAGTGACCATGCTGTGTAAGCACATGAGTATTTGCGTTGGTTGTAGCATGTTGACAATGTGCATTACTACGGCGAAGGCGCGGCTCAAGTTTTCGTCATCCTTAAAAAACAGATAAAGTCAAAATCGATTTGAGAGATTTTACAATCACTGCAAATACGAACCTGAGCATCTTTTGGCGTGTGCACTATTGTGCTTAAATTACGGCAACATGCGAGAATGAACAGCAATATTTGTTGAGGGTACATCACCCGTAATACGCGGCCCAGAAGTTTACGACCTTTGGCAGTAGTAAAAATAGAAATAAAGGGTTTGTCTTGTTCCCTATTTGTGAGTGTAAGAAGATGTGTCGAAAATTAAATAAATCAAAGTACGTTGCGAAAAATTGACTTGATGGCTCTGAAGGTGGGGGTGGCGTAGTTCTGGCAATGCCCAGCTGTTTGAAGAGTGTTATTGCCAGTTCCTTGCGCTTTTCGATCATGTAGTCCTTGTTCAGGTATTTTTTGCTGAAAAGGCTGTTAATTGAGAGTTTCTATTTGGTGTTTCTTGTACGTACTTTTGTGCTTTTGGATCTTGTGCCAGTATATCCAAATCTTCAATACACAGTAGCGTGCCCCACGCGTCCTCAATTCGTAGAAGAAGTCGGCGGTACGCTCGTATATTAAGTACATTTTCGGTAGTCTAAAATACTGTTAGAACCATAACACTCCGTTTTGGTCAGATTGGTAGGGTGTACCTTTTTGTCCAGGTTTGTTGGCAACTCCGGCTCTTTATTTGCATCCAATGACACGAGAGGCCGTGGTGCTCTTACAGAATGACTTGGGATACGACCCAGAACATTTTTGAAAGGATCTAAAGGTATCAGAAAAGTACAAGTGCCAACAGCTGCACGCATAGGTACCTTCTTGCTTGGCGCGCTTCTCCATTCGTTTTTCTTCGCGAGGATCCAACGAGTTGTCGCAAACAGGTCTATGTGGGCCTACAGCTTCCCCTACACAAGTGCGTGAGCGTTCTACAGTATTTCAACAAAGAGAAAACGCACTTGAACCTGCAGTTTTGACCAAGAAATAATAGTCATCAACAAATTGTGGTCGAAGATAATGTAACATTTGCTGCATGCGTATAATACTATCTATTTCTTGTGCAGTCATTCGCCTATAAGATGTTGTCCACCTTTGCCTGTGCTCCTTTTGTCGCTAAAATGGGTAGTAAGTATGTGTAGATAGATGGTACTTTTCGTTTGGAATCTCACTTTATTATTGTGGCGTCTATCATCACCATTCCTGTGGTTATCGCGTGAATCTCTCCTATTTTTACTATAGCCATCGTTGTTTGAATGGCGATTGTTACGCGAGTTTGTAGAGTTCCTTTGCGAGTGCGCTGGTGCCTGTGTTTTTCTTTGCTACAACGAGATGTAAGTAATTAATGGAATTTAACAACACAGCACGTGCTTGATGCGCTTGCTCGTGGCCACTGTGCTTCGGTTGTCCACCAGGTATCGATCGCTGGTATCCTTGCTGTTCTGTTTGCATTGGTGCCTTTTGAGACGTCTGTTGTTGCAGCACTTGTTGTGATGCTTGCTGAGATGAGTGATGTGGCATTTGTTGTGGCATTGGTTGTTGTGGTTGTGCTTGTGGTATTGGTTGTGGCATTTGTTGTGGCCTCTGTTGTGGTGACCGCACCATGTGGGGTGGCATTTGTTGAGGTTGGCGACCCATTTGAGGAGGTACACGCATTGGCATGTGTTGTGGCATGTGCTTGGCAGGACCTGGCATTCTCATCGGCGCCCTAAAACCAGGAGGCGCATTTGGCATAGGCATCCCAGGGTGCATCATGTTGGGCCCTCTTGGACCTTGCCTCATATGATTTGGATTGAGGCGAGGATCCATACCAGGCGGTGGAGCTACGTGACGAGCTGGTGGCGCGCCCTTTGATTTTTTTCAATAATTAAAACAAAGACATAAAATTACAATACGATTGTAGGTACCTTGCCCTGCTGCATGCGCGCTTCCAAATCTTCTACTGACATGAACTTTGCGGGTGGTGCATTTTGTGTGGCAGGACCGCGGACAGTGGCGTTATGTGCCGGAGATCCTTGGCATTACATTAGATGATCAAACTCTTTTGTTATTTCTTGTATTTGCGAGTATTATTGGGTATAAATAGAGGGAAAATAGCGCCTACCAGTCACAATTTGTTCTAGCATTGATTGTAAATTTGCTTCTTTACCACGGGGCGGGCTTTGTGGCACTTGGTTTGCGGCGTGTGAAGCGGGCCATTGTTGCTGCTGGCGCATAGTTTTTGGGCTAAAGACTGCGTCCTACAAAAAGGTTGAATCATGCAATTTGCCCAGCCAGATAGATACAACATAAAAATGATAACAACAACAAATAAAATTACCAAAAAAAAAAACCACCACGTGTAGCGTGCATACCTTGGTCGTGTTTGGTTTGTTAGGATCTGATTGGGTCGTTTGTGCGTCTACACTCGTTGTCAATTTAATGTTATTGGCCAGCCACATAAATATTGGGTGTACATACGCTTATATTGACTTGTATCCCAGGCAGATGCTGATGCTTCTTGAGATAGTTCTGCTGCGGACGCGCCCCATATGGAAGTGGATGTATTCACACTCGGTGCGGACCCTTGAGCAGTATTACGCGTGCGCAAATTTAATGTTACATACCCCATGCTGTGGTTTCGAATTCATGGTCTCCGCCAAACGCCTCAGTTTGATCTAAATAGCCATCATCTTGTAGATTTATGGCGTTGAATATGTCAGAGAGTTCTTTTGATGAAATTAGTTCCTAACTATCAGTTACAACCGCCATTGTGTCAGTTTACCTCTTGGTGATATGTGTCTAGCCCCGTGTCGTTTTGTTGAGGCGTTTCATTTTCAGGAAGTTTAAACTCGTCTAATTCTTTTAAATCTATGAAGGAATGTTCCTCTGTTGCTAGAATTTCCTTTGCCAGCATTTCTTTTTCAATTTGCTCTTGCTGGTGCATAAATTCCTCCATCTTGTTCATCGCGCTGCTGTCTTGCTCCCAGTCATCTCCTGATGCGAAATATTAACGTTTATCATCTACACTGTTTACACAACCTATTGCGCTTCCAAAATCAAAGTCAGTGGCTGGTTGCAAGTCTTCAATATCGCCAAACGTGTCATCGTTCAGTTCGTCAGCCGGTTCCATAGTATTTTAAGCTCAACCGATGCAATTTTACTATGTTATTCTACTATTGCTTGTTTCGACGCGTTGGCTACAATAAATCGAAAAATGTTGACAATTTGCGAACAACAAAACCATATTAACCAGCTCTACAAAACCGCAATGCTCTGCAAGGAGTGTATTACGTGCTGTTGCGCACTGGGCCATATGTTTAGTGGATGTAGGTGTACAAACGAAACGAATGGAACAAGTAAGTGGAATTCGCTAAACCCAGCTCACGTGCAAGTTAATTATCTCTCTCCGTAACTCTACGCTCCTAGGATGAGCAACTTTGTGTTTGGAGATCATGCTTCACGTGCCAAAACAGACATTAGGTTTGTTAGGTTTTAGAGGTTGGTGACTGATTCTAGCTAGATACTTTATTTGTAGCACTGTGTTCAAGCGCTGTTGCATTGTTGATGCCTTTAAGTGGACGAGGCGCAAAGTCCTTCTTTTAAGGTGTTAAATCGTGTAACGAGCTTGTCGTAATCTGATTGCCATGGTTGCCCTTCGGCTTCTTTACACCTCTGAGACAACAACCTTATCCGCGTTTTAATGCCATTTAGCTCTACGAGTGCGTCTCCAGATGGATTGGCGAACGCTCTGTCAACTATTAAAATAAAAACAAGTGTTGTGGTAGACATACTGTACTGTCAAAACAGCCCCAAGCAATTTACCGAAAGGAATTCCTCGTTCTATGCCTCTAGGTACACTACCATCAAAGCCTGCTTCAATCCCCTTGTCTATTGTTTGTGAATTGAAGTTTATACGTCATGTTTGTACCTTTCGCTGTCAAAGCCCCCTCTCTAAATCCAAACTGCACGTGTTTACGGGGGATGGAGAATACCTACGTACTTCCTTGTGCTGTTTTCTCAAAATCTCCCATTCTCGCTCTCTTGTCTTTTTATCATACGTCAGCGCGTCTCCTTCATCTTCGAGCCAATCCAGAGACATAGTTAGCGTTGTATTTTTTGATTTTTTTTGCTGTTTTTCAATTTTGTTTGACCGATCAAGAAGGTCATGCTTACGCGTGTGCGGCACGTCGTTGCGTGTGGAAACTCTATACGCATCGTACAGGGTAAGGTAGCGCTTATGTCATCAAATTGTACTCACTAAGCTTAGAACAACGTAAACGCTCGTGTGCCACTTCTAACGGCGTAAATTTAAAGGATAGAGTGCCGTTATTCAAGCTATTTGATAAAGAACAAGGTTTGCCTTTTGTTGGCAAAACATTGCGTATTGCTGGTTGGATACGCTCTCACAGAATCCAGGTTTGTTGGTACACGGTGTTCTATAAGGTGATTCGGTTGTAGGGCGCTGGGAGGTTTGCTTTCGTTCACGTTTCAGATGGCACTCATAATGATACCTTGCAAGCGATAGTAAACAGTGACGCTGCTGGATTTTCAGAGCTACAGGTGTTTGTTTGACAGATGACATTTCGGTGTCATGCATGTAGTCGTTTTATTCAATTCCTGACTGGGTCATGTAGACCCCCCAAGGCGGTACTGGTGCTTCTGTTGTGGTTGAAGGAGAAATTGTCGCGAGTTCTGGAGGTAAACAGAAGGTGGAAATGGCTGTATCTAGATTGACTCTGCTTGGCGGCGCAGATTCTAGCGATTATCCGTTGTCAAAGGTGCGTCACTTTTCGCATGTTGTTTTTTGGCATCGAACGAACAAAATGAACATATGTTCCCCCATAGGGCCGAAAATCACTCGAGTTTTTGCGTAGTTGGGCACATATTCGATCTCGTTCTGCAGCGATCAGAGCTGTCATGAGTATCAGAAATATTTTAGTCTCAGAGACGCACAAGTTTTACCAAGACCGAGGTTTCATGAGTGTTCAGGTACCACCCAATATCACAACATTCTCTTGACATTATGCCTCTCTCATTTACACTAAGACGCCAATTATCACTCGGTCGGATTGCGAAGGTGCTGGTGACACTTTTGTCGTTCAACGATCTCAGTCCAGCAACGAGAAGAAGCAGCCGTACTTCCCTACAACAGCGTACCTCACAGTCAGCGGCCAGTTAAACGCAGAAGCCTTGACCAGCGGCGTAGCAAACGTTTACACATTTGGACCAACCTTTAGGTTCGTTTTGTGGTCTCCCGTGACCCCACCTCAAGTCGGTGCTTACATACTCTTTGTTTAAGAGCAGAAGCAAGTAGTACAACGCGTCACCTCGCTGAATTCTGGATGGTCGAACCAGAGATTGCTTTTGCAGATATGGATGAGGCCATGGACTTGGCGGAGGCCTACCTCAAGCATATGGTAAACGCAGCTCTCAGTCGTGGTGGAGATGAAGTGTCCCAACTCGCCGCCTTGTCGCAGTTTGCCAACAAGGGAACAAAGAGGGCATACGCCAAAGACTGGTACAAGCAACAGACGCGCTAGTTTTTGACACTTTGATTTACAAGTTGCGTGTGCTGACTGTAGTGTGTTGGTAATAGGTTCAAGAAAAAATTAGACGTACGCTTAAGCGAGATTGTGAAAGCAAGTTTTACAAGGTTGTCCTACACTGAGGCTATACAAGTACTCCAAGACTCCAAAGAAAAATTTGAGGTAGCACCAGCTTTTGGTGTCGACTTACATGCTCATCACGAAGCCTATTTGACAGCCAAGTATGGTCCCGTCTTTGTCCATGACTGGCCAGCATCGATCAAGGCCTTTTACATGATGCTCAATGATGACGTGCGTCTTCTGACAAACAGTTGTCGTCGAAACGCGGTCTGACGAATCGGTTCATTTAGGGTAAGACTGTGAGAGCCTTTGATTTACTGCTCCCAGGAATTGGTGAGGTTATTGGCGGAGGGCAGCGCGAGCATAGGTACGTCACCGATTCTTGGGTACATTGTATCATGAGTGACATGTTGTTTAGGTTGCCTATACTTGAGGAAAGGATGCAAGCACATGGCCTAGACAAAGAGCATCTGAAATGGTATTGCCTTAGATTGCGTTTCCAGGATGGCATGTTATAACATTCTACTAGGTACCTAGATTTAAGGCGTTGGGGATCAGTGCCGCACTCAGGCTTTGGGCTTGGGTTTGAGCGTGCTGTTCAATTTTGCAGTGCAATGGAGAATATTAAGGATGTTGTACCTTTCCCTGTATACTACGAGCACTTACCTTTGTGAGTTTATCAGCAAACAATCGAGGAATCAATGGATGGTTAAAATAGGATTTGGGTTGCTGTCTGGATTTTTGATGATTATTTATTTATTTTTTTCGACAAGTTAGAAACAGAATCAATAACTCCACAATTCTTTCTTTCACAATTTTCAGCAAACAACTTTGTTAAATGCAACAATATAAATAGAAACCGCAGCAAGGTATTGTACAACAATAAGTTGTCTTTTTTTTTTTTGGGTATTTGGGTTGTCATGATGCTTTTTCATGTTTGGTGGAATCATCGTTGCTTGACAGCTTCAAAAAGTATTTGAGAAAATACTGTACTACCAATACAGATCCTATTACTGCTACTGCGACGGGTAGGATGTTGAGTATGCCAGATGCCTTTGGGACTTGTGATGTGAACGTTTTAATGAGCGTGCCAGTGTAAACATTTGAAATTACAAACGGTAGAGAACCAAACTGAGCAATGTAAGATTTGTAAAGTGTTTACGGATTGTACGCACTAGAGTTGCCAGGAAAAATTGTTGGAAAGTGACAGATGTCAGCGCTAATCCATAATTGTTGAGCCATGACGGTATAGGGGAAAGCCGTAATGCCAGCGCCAATCGCCAGCCGTCCTGGAGAATAAATTGGATGAGGTTGTTTGCGAGATTGTCAAACCTGCTTCATTGTTGAGAACACTTCCTTCCAACGTGCATTGCCATCTATGACGCCTTGGACCCACGATCGCATTAGCGTCCTAGTTGCGCCGTGTCAGAGGTTGACGTTTGATGGTGTTGACGTGCCTTCCCAATAAAAATCCAATGGAGCCTCCCACAGTCTTTGATGTAATTACTAACAATACCCCTTGATGCACGGTTGGCTTTGGTGGGACTTGGTTGGGTGATGTAGATTTGACGTGCCTTTTCCCCAACCGAATAGAAGCCCAGCGGCCCATTCGAATGCAATTGTGCCTGGAAAGCATAGCGTGACGCATATGGAGTGAATTGCAACCATTACGACGGGCCCTAGAAGACCTATATCTGTTACAAGCTGAAATGCCATGTGAAGGTACCTAGGGACTCCACCCACGCCACAAATTCGTTCAAACGCGCTTTGAGATCATTTACTGGGATAAAAAAGCCAGACACAACTACGGCGATAATAATCGCTGTAAATATGCCAACGCGTGCGTAGCTCATTTGTTCGTGCTAAACGTGTGTTATGCGTGACTTGATGCAGTTTAAGCGTGGATTTTACACGTGTTTATTTACACGTGGCACCAAAACTTGAATCCAAAAAATATAGTGTCACTACTACTAATTGCAGTGGTGTGCGTTAAACTACAGTGACGGAGGTTTTACACTAATTTGGGTTTTTTAAAGTACAAAAGGTGGTTACAGTCCATGTAACCAAGTCAGGATGCAACCTTTATCTGCCCGTCCTCGCTTGAAATTAACATGAGGTGGTGGAAGGGCAATGCGTTCACGGTCGTTAGTTGGTTTGGCTTGAGGCTGCTTTTTTGAAATCTCATGCGTTGTAGCTTGACGTCTTGCTGTGCCGTGTCCATTGATGCAACTGCAATCTTGTGACCGGCTACAGAAAGAAGCTCGTTTGAGAATCCATCGGAATAGATGGTGAAACTTTGGATCGGATCTCTGTGTCTAAAATCGCAACGTAGTTAGCAAAAACGGGTAAAGCGCGTGCGACAAGAAGTGTGTTGGCACTTTTGGTGAGTCCTTACCCTTTAAATGTTTTCTCAAAACAAGCGGGGGATTTAGAGACATTCCACAAAGCTAGGAGCCTATCTGTTGAGCTTGATACAAGGTAATTACTGCCGTTCATCTTGTGGCTCTTGAGGTTAAGAATTTGTCCATCGTGTGCTCGCCAAGAGTTCATCAGTATACCGTAGCGGTAATCAACAAGAGTTATGTAGCCTTGCGATTGGCCTAGTAATTGTTGTAAATGATAGACTGGGTTTTTGCTGGTTTGAAGCTGTCAAGCTAACTCACCTATAGCGATCATGGACATGTCAGGTACTGTAGTAATGGCCTTAATAGGTCCAGACTGAGCCTGAGGCAATCGCCACTCAATCGCATTCGTAGAATTCCCTCTTACATCTCGTAGCGTCACCACACCGTTATTGGTGCCCATCGTGAGCATGGCGCGATCTACAACAAAAAATTATATCAAAAGTACCTCCTGTTTCTATTTCTATTTACGTACCGTTTAATGAATCCAAGGAACCATATGACGCCTCGTCTTCTAGTTGCAAGACGCATTTACCCACCTCAAAATCCCAGACGTGCACAGTGCCATCACAAGAAGCGACCTTGTAGTCCCAGTCAACGAACTTGACCTCGAAGACGGGATGTCTATGACCGTAGTAGGTTCTCTGCAGCAAAGGAGGTTATCACACGCCACGTGAACATAGGTGGATCGTACTCTTGCGTGTTCGCGATCGATTGCCCAGCATTTAACGGTGCAATCTCGTGCCCCTGAAATAAAGTACCTCTCGCAGTCGTGTACAGCAACAGAGCGTATGCTGCCCGTGTGCTCCTTGAACGAATGCAACACGTTACCTTTGAATGTCCATTTTCGTGAAGACTTTGCTGCAACATTCGTTGATGGATTGTATTGCAATCTATTTATCCAGGCGGGCGGCTTGTGATCCAAAGGGCTCGTGTGAACGAAGTCATGTTCTGCCGCAATGTCGTTAATTTTTTGGTTGATTCTGTAAAAGTAAGCCGTTGTTAGTCTTCCGCGATCATCAACGCGTAAAAAAAGTATCAAGAGATCTCTGATACAAAAAACCCAAATCGAACGTACATTTGACTCGCTGTAACTGAAGGGTTAGATCCATCAGCAAGAATTTCGTCTTCATAGCTCGTTTTGAGTCTTTTGACAAAAAAAGTAAGTTTGTAGGTTGAAGTGGTAGAGAAGTGAGTGGGTCAGCACTCAATTCATAGAAAAAGGACATACGCATGTTCAAGCTCCCAAGCTATTCCTGACTCGGCGATGATAAACTTGAACAAGTTATAGAGGTAAGCAGCCATACGTCCATACATTAAACTAAACTTTGATTGCCTAATTATTGTACAGTTAGTTAACACCAAGCATAAAACAAAAATGGTGGGCGCTTACGTTTCCTGCTTATCAAGATCCTGTGTATATCGCTCGTATTGGTGCAGGTACTGAGTCAAAAAGGGCTTCACCTGATAGGGGTGAGTTTACTGCTAATCCCTTTTTTTGTCTCAAGAATTTAATGAAAAAAAGTTAGGGTTCGTACGTAAGTGTCTGTGTGTACATCTCCTATAACGTTTACAATGCTCTTTATGCACCCACAAAGGCATGAAAAAAGTTCGTGAGACGGTAAGGCATCGGGATTTAGAAGTAAGGCCATGAGCGCCTTGTTGTCTTTTGGTTACAGTGTCATTAGCTACAAAAAACCATTTTACTAATTGAAGAACCACGCACCAACTAAGAATGTTTTAAGAACGGTATCGGCGGACATTTTCTGTATGAGGCTGTGGTAGGTAGTCAGTAAGGAAAGCTTGTTTGGTTGTGCTCTGGAGATTGTACCTAGACAGAAGAGAAATAACGTTTATCAAGATTTCAGGTGAGTCCGCTTGGCTTCTGCTTGTCTGCTTTTGTATCAGTTCAATCAGATAGTCAGTGATGTGGCAAGCCATAAAGTCTTCGCCTAGCGTATCACATATGGTAATGAGGGTGCTGATCAGTCTCGATGTATTTGGCCGTGTGAGTTCTCTCAATAGTGGGTGTATCACATTTGGCAAGTATAAAACTGATCCCATCACTGGACTAAAGGCCGTTGTTAGCATTGTGCATAATGGCAAAACAAAAACAAGTAGATCCGAGGTTTATCCGTACAGTAGTAGTACGATCGTCTGAGACGCTATTTTAGCGACTTTAGGCTCTGCAGCACGCATGCCAGCAATGTAGAATCGCAAAAAGTGTTTCATAAAGACAGCCTGACCCATTTTATGCATCATTGTACGTGCAAACCCAACACCTAAAATATCTTTTTGTGTCTCGTCCTTTTTTGTGTCCTAGATAAAAACATGAGGAACACTTATCACACATTTTGGAAATCAGAGGTGACAAGTTTGTCAATAAAATATTTAGTTACCTCATAAATAGCCAATAGTGGATCTAACAGATACTCTATACTTTTTCGTCGGCGCAATCTAGTACCAAGGGGCTCCACAAGTACAAGAGCAGAGCGTCTAGATTCTTCAAAATCAAAAAGCTTGAGCAAATAAGGAAGGATGATATCCAAGCCCTAAACAATAATATTATAAACACGCGTAGTTGTTGGTGTTTTATGGGTCAAACCTCTGGTGGTAAGTGCATTATAAAGGATATTTGATCTATGGACATATCAACGCGTTCTCTCCAAGTGTCGTAAAAATGCCATGCGGCTAGGAATCTGTATAACTTGGAAAAGTATGATGGAAAGATCGGCATGTGACAGCACATCGCAGCTGACATTCTATCCTTCCATTTCAAGCAAGTCAACTTGCGAATCAGCTGTTCTAAGGGCCTGGGTATCTAATAATAATATGTATTATTAAAAAGTAGTTTTGTTTTGTTGACAAAGCGAGAAACGAAAAAACCAGAAAATAAAATAAAGATCATAAACAATTAATCATAACAACTAAAGTATCACTTTGACCAAACGCACGCCATTCAGTGTCGGAGTATAGACGCCGTCCATGTACAGCTTAATTGTATTTCTATTGAACATGGGTTCTCCTTTGTAGATTTGATAAATGATACAACCTAATGAGAACGAATCAATAGCCTTCAATTCTTCAAAGTCATTTGTGTTATCGCCACACGGTCTATTTTCGCTATGTCAGCATCTTGTGACACGAACGGCATTTGGAGTCGGTTACCTGTACACGGGATACATTTTGGCTTGATGTTCTCTAAATCGCTCAATAGCTTCGTGTTCCAACAAAGGCCTTAGGAATGAGGTGTCATGATAGCCTATTGGTTTTTTGGTAATGTCAAAATGGGATTGCTAGCTTATTATAATTTTTACCTTCTTGTTGTTTTTCTGTTATCACCTCAGGGTGTAGGGCTGGACTTGTCTCACTTGGTAACGTACTAGACATATTATCTGATTCCGTAACCTCGTGTGCTATGGTTGGGGGAGGTTTTAGCTCGGTGAGATCGTGCTACAGAAAGGAAGTAAACAAAAAAAAATACCAAAATAACCAACACCAGGCAAATCATATCCACATACATTGGTGTCGTTGGCTTTGGCATCTTTGCCCTTTCCTTGCTCCATGTTAGGTGTTCCATCGACTCGTGAACCAGATTCCAGCTTTAATCCGCGCCTGAGCTTTGCTAAAGCACCCTTCGGCTCAATGCCAAAGAAAAAACGCCTAGATGCCTTCTTGGGTGGCCTTTCATTATTATTAGTAGCCTAACACCCGGCATTGAACGTGCCTAAAACTTAGCCTCCAGTCATTTGTTGGCTGTTGTGTATCTCTAATTTTTGGAGGATGTGGAACACCAAATAGTTGAACGAAGCCGTGATTCACAGGCCACTTGGCTGGTTTCAACGCCACATTCTTGGCTTTTATAGCAGCATCCCCGCTTAGTCTGTAGCCAAAAGTTAGATCTATCCAATGGTGTAAATTCCTTGAGACATGTTCACTTTCTAAGGCCTCTCTATGTTTCAACACAAAGCTTTCACAGTCAGCCGCCCAGTCTGGCACGCTAAAACAAAAACCAGTCAATCGGTTTTTTGTGGAAAGATAATAATAAGATAAGAGACACTTACCCGAGATCCGGCATGTCTGAATGCAGCGATTTAAAAATTGCGCTTCTGTGGTAAAATTCGGGTATGCACTCATCGGGCGTCCATTTGTACAAGCTAGCATGCAACAATTATTAACAAAGCCAAAAGAGGCAAAACCAATCGATAATTTCAAAATGAGAACAAAGACCGTGGGCATAAAAGTATTTACCGTTGGAGTGTCTGTGGATATTCCTTTGGCTCGTAGTTTTTTCGTACATGGCGTCTGAGGAGCGGAATAGGAGATAATCGGGCCATGTAATTGTAGTACGTAAGTTCAGACATGATATCTGTAATGTGGTGTTTGGAGGCACCGTTATAAGTGCAATCCAATTGTTCATCGCCTTTCGTCAATCGAAATTTAGTCTTGGAGAGATCTACACGCACAAACTGGTAAGAAACCTGCTGTTTGCTTGTTTACAACATGATTTGTGTGTTTAAAGAGTATACCTCGCCATGATGATGGAGACTTGAAATCTATCACCCAAGGCATAACCGGATGAAAATTGGGATCGCCGCTACGCCTTCCAGCCAACTCGTTTAGACGCATCAAGTAGTCGAAATTAGAAAGGGATCCTGACAGCCATCCTTCAAGCAGGTCAAACTGCAGACCCATCCCTACTTTATCATCGCTGTCCTCTTCTTTGGTGCTGTCGTATGAATATCCTATACGTAATGTCATTTATTCGTTCTGCCGCATAGAGCTGATATTACTTCGTACCTGTACAGCGCAAGTTAAAGATACGCAACCAAAGGTGCTTGGTCAATTTGATGTTTGACGGCGTTAAGTTTTGGTGTACGATCCCCTGTTCATGGCAAAACGCAAGTATTTTAGCTAATTGGTAAATAATAAACAGCTTTGATGCGTCCCGCTTCAGAGTAGAAGCGTTGAACTTTAACAAATCTTCCAATGTGAATGCCATGTATTTTTGAATGATGTAGAAGCACTCTTTACCGTCAAGAATGGCGAGTGGCTCAAGTAATGCAGGGTGGGTTTTGACTCTACTGCCATGTGCGCTGGTACCTACAAATACAGGTATTGGGTGACGAGTGTGTCAAACAATGACTGGGTACCTTTTTCTGAACCTTTTTCAAGGTCGTAACACTTTGCCGATAGCAATGATATCATTTTAGCAATGAACGGCTACAACAAACCCATCAGATTTTTAAATTCTCACTCGTAGCTCAAAAGTGTGTAACCTGCGTAATTGTGAAGGTGTCACCTTTGCCACCGTGTGTCATGTCGCCTAAATTAGGGTAATTTTTTATAAATTTTTTTTTTTTGGAATAAAAATCTCACCTGGTAATGCAACATTTGTTTCAACTGGCGTGATATATACCAAATGGTCCTCTTCGGACGTTACGAGTTCTTCCAATTCGTTGAGATATTGGTGTAATGAAGAAATGTCACTACCCCCAATTGTCCTGTCATTTTGGTCTGACTCGTCCCCTTGGCTTCTTAGTACCTCTTGTGTGAAAATTTTAGGTCTACAGGGTGCAGCGTCGTTAGTATTTTGTGTAATTACGTGTACACCTTCAATTGCTACGTACGCTGAACTGGTTGGCATCTCTTTTGGTACACGACGCACGTACACCTTGTTTGTAGGTTCTATTACGGATTTCTCTCCATCAGATGCAAAACTTGTATTAAATTCCTCTAGAGACATGTACAATGGAGAGCCTGAGTACGTAGGGAGGCCCACCTACGACATAAATTGGCATTTGGCTGTTATTTTCTGGTACACTACCGCTTGCGCCAATATGCTGGCACGACCATTGTATCTATCCTTTACGGCGTAATATTGAAATGATGAAGGAAATGCCAACTGAACATCATCCCGTAATTGGCCAACGGGTATGTCACACGAATTGCCCATCTCTACGTTGGCGTATGTAGTGTGTTGATCATAATTTAATTGCTACACGAGAGTTTAAGTGTGACAATTGAGCGGGGAGTTAGTGAATTTCACAAACTTTTTATTTGAAGTGTACACAAGTATTTGACATATAAAAAGGAGCACAATAGCCGAGAGAAGTACAAATATGTGGTAAACAGGGAGGGCCAGCGGCCGGTGCTAGGTGCTGCTGTAACACCACTTTTTTTTACAATTGCACAATTTCGGCTGATTCATCTTGAAGAGAATACTCCAAAGCCGAGTCTACCTCGTCTCCCATTACCGATTGCCTGAAAAATGTAGAAAACTTCTCAACCGATGAAACGGAGCTCGCAGAAGATCTAGTAGAGTTGGAACTTGTGGACGTAGTTCGCAAGGCACGGTGGGCATGAGTAACGCCAGTGTTGTTCTTTTGTCTAAGAAGTACAAATGCCAGTATCACAACCAACGCGAGCAATACAAGCGTGCCGATAGTGAGGCCTATGTACAAGTGTCCATTTGAGGTACTAATTTTCCAGTTATGGGTTATTCACTGTTGTGCAACTTTATCCAAAGCGTACGATAATGCGTTGCACGGTTGTATGCAAATTACGGCAAGTACTATAAACGCAACCAAGCTAGGCGTGTGGGACATGCGATAAAGTTGGCGGCTACGTGAGGTGGTAATGTAGAGAGTGATAGTGGATTTTTGTGACTTAAGCACGCTCAAGTCCGTTTTTGAAACAGTACCGCATTGAAATACGCACAAAACACACCAATGCTTCGTTTACGTCGTTTTCGATCATTGAATTGCGAAACAAACAAGACACGGCGTCGTAGGTGGTACTCGAGTGCGTTTGGTCGTTATTCTTCATTACTCTTACCGTAACAAGCCAATGCGAGCTTTAAAAAGCGTACCGCTCGTAAAGACAATCGGTACATTGCACGTGGGTTCACGACGGCTGCGGGTTTGTCGCTGTTGGGGTCTATTGCGTTTTTCGGGTTATCTTATACAGCAAACTGCGAAACGGAAGATGCAGACAACAATCACGCTCAACTAACACCTAAAACTTATAAACAAGTGATCAAACAGGCTGATGAAAATTTAGCGTGTGGTGAAGTTGAGGAAGGAACGTGCGCATCAGTAAAGTTGCATGTGCCTGGTAATAACATTTTTAAGTTTGTCATATCTGAGTGTGGCATATCGCTTGTGCGAGCTCTCTGTCTTTGCACTGCCAATGCTAGTTACCATACCTTTTGCATTTTTCTCAGATACTAGGTGGCTATGGTGGCGTGCAGTGCACTACTTTCTTTCCAATGCTGGTGGTTTGTTGCAATAACATTTTTTATATTGTTTTGTTGACTAATAGCTAGGTTGTTGGATAAAAATGGGACAATGGATATCAACTCGACCAGATTTGTACTATTTGATAGTAGATGTTACATCTTATTGTTGGTAGGTTTCCAAGTGCTTTGATTGATGAAGTTTCTCATTTTTGTGATGATTGTCCATGTCATTCTTTTTATAAAACCAAGTGTATGCAGGTTTATATTTTTTCCCTCATAACTTTGTAGGTGCCATTGAACAAACTTTAAATATACCTATAAAGACATTGTTTGATGACTTACAGCTACAACCTATAGCTTCAGGTTTATCCATTTTGCCTATTTTCATTAACATACTTAGGAGCTATTGCACAAATACATAAAGGTATTTTGAAAGATGGTACCACAGTTGCTGTTAAAGTAACTCATCCATATATTACCACATCTGTGCATGTTGATTTGGCTTTGATGCAAACAATAGCAAACATGGTAATAGTAATTTTTAGATCTATGGATTTAACTATTAGTAACAGATTGCTTTGATACCTATTTTTCAATTTTTAAGCTTATCTGAGGCTACACAAGTGTTTGCACATTCTATGAAACAACAAATTGATTTGTCCATTGAAGCAAATAACCTGCAACAGTTTGCAAATAATTTTAGTACCAATGAATATGTTATATTTCCAAAGTAAGTCTGGATTAATTATTGGTGGTATTTATTTTAAAATAGACCAATTGATGGCATGTATGGCCATGATGTATTGGTTGAAACATGGGAATTTGGTCTGCCATTACAACATTATATCAAAAAAGGCATATTATCTACTAAAAAACACATTGCAAAAGTAGGCATTGATGTTTACATGCAAATGATGTTGCAAGATAATTTTATACATGCTGATTTACATCCAGGTTTTATTAGATAAAGGTTGTAAATATTTATTTGTTTAGGAAATATATTGATTCAAAACAATAAATTGGTGATATTGGATTGTGGATTAGTTGCAACTCTCACAAGTAAGATGTTATTAATATAATATGATTTTATCCAATAACTATGGTAGAATCTGCATTTAACAACTTCAAAGATTTGTTTTTATGTATTGTAACTGGTGATGGCAAAAAAGGTACATTCCATGGTTGTATAAATTAAAAAAAGCACAGGTGCTGAATTAATGATTGAAAGATCTTGTGGCTCAGCAACTACCCAAACCATGAAAGGTACAAATATTTATACATTGTAAAATAGTAAATAACTGTTTAGAACAATTTATTAGTAATATCACACAACATTTTGATAAAATTCAACATGAAAAATTGGATAACATTCATGTGGGTGAATTTTTATCTTATATACTTGATCAATGTAGATTATATCATGTTAAGCTAGAAAGTGGAGTTAGTACACTGGTGGTTGGCACAGCCATTTTGGAAGGTATTATTTTATAATAAATTAAAAAAACTCAACAAAATATAGGAGTTGGCCGTCAATTAGACCCATCATTGAACATAATTCAAGAAGCTGGCCCATATTTGCTTGGAGTAAAAGGCAATAACATTCAAATGGTGCCTTCAAATACAGAAAAAGTAATCATGATACAAAGGAAAATACAAGACTCTTTGCATTAATAAATTATTTGTTTTCAACAATACAATGTAGATTTTTTATCAGGGCTGAAACTAAATAAGGCTTTTTTTGTAAAAGCCTTTTTTTTGCCACCAAATACAGCCTTATTTTTCATCAAATTGCCTTGTTTTTGCCAAAAAAATGAGCAAATATGAAGCATTGGCCATAAACAAACAAACAAACAAACTTAACAATT